>JBCIKM010342618.1:5554-24644 GCA_039654465.1 Melibe viridis
TGGCACTATCCGTCAACATAGACCAAAAGTTTTGGCACTATCCGTCCTCATAGACCAAAAGTCTTGGCACTATCCGTTCACATAGACCAAACGTCCTGTCACTATCCGTCCATATAGACCATAAGTATTGGCACTATCTCTCCTCATAGACCAAAAGTCTTGACACTATCCGTCCTCATAGACCAAAAGTTTTGGCACTATCCGTCAACATAGACCAAAAGTTTTGGCACTATCCGTCAACATAGACCAAAAGTTTTGGCACTATCCGTCCTCATAGACCAAAAGTCTTGGCACTATCCGTCCACATAGACCAAACGTCCTGTCTCTATCCGTCCACATAGACCAAAATTATTGGCACTATCTCTCCTCATAGACCAAAAGTCTTGGCACTATCCGTCCTCATAGACCAAACGTCTTGGCATTATCCGTCCATATAGACCAACAGTCTTGGCACTATCCGTCCACATAGACCAAAAGTCTTGGCACTATCAGTCCACAAAGACCAAAAGTCTTGGCACTATCGGTCCACAAAGACCAAAAGTCTTGGCTCTTTCCGCCCATATAGAGCAAAAGTCATTGCACTATCCGTCCATATAGAGCAAAAGTCATTGCACTATCCGTCCATATAGAGCAAAAGTCATTGCACTATCGGTCCATAAAGAGAAAAAGTCATTGCACTATCCGTCCATATAGAGAAAAAGTCATTGCACTCTCCGTCCAAATTGACTGATACATTTTGCTGAACAAACTGACAAAAAGCCTTAAAATATTGGATAGTATTCAATTAAAATTTTATGAATGTTATTAACCTAAAGTATTCGGTGCGGAATTGATTTAACAATCAATACTTAAGTTGTATTTGTATGTCTACCTTTATTCAATGTGTTTTCCCGTAACACGGAGTCATGAGGAGCAGCCAATCAAATGCATTTAAGTATTGTTAGAAGGCGGACGAAAAGTCAACTAATTGTTCTGATGTTTTTTTTTATATAAGGAAACTAAATAACATTTGGACACAGCCATTATTAATCCATCGATTAATTTGCGAGCAAACAGAAGGGATGAATGTAACTGTTTCAGCCTCGATTATAATTAAAATCCTGTTTCTATCGCGCCACAATCGAAAATAGGTCAACAGAGAAGAGGGGGATTAGATCCGAGTTTCTTTGTCATTGACGAAAGGTTCGAGCTCAATGAAAATGGCGACACTTCAGCCAGCGAGAGCCGATTCTGCAGGACACTGAACTAAATAAATTTTGATGAAAAACATGAATAATCCATTGATGTCTGGGTTTGCCCATCCCTACATTCAGTTTGCTTCCCCCGGTACCGGAACTTTTGGGGATGAGGCGGAAAGGGGGTGGGGGGGATGAAGGGGTGGTAGTGAAGAGGGGTTGGGAGGGACAGGAGGAGGATGGGGGGTGGGGGGTGGGTGGGTAGGATTTGCTAATCCTGTCCACTTCCTCGAAGGAATTGGAAAGTTAGGGAGTGGATGAGACATCACACAGATGGTCTCTGACTTATCAAAGGATAGCTAGGTAAGGAAGAGACTAGCCACGGAAGCCAGATGGTTGGGGTGTGTGTGTGTGTGGGTTGGGGGTTGGGGGATAGGATATGTAGATACAACAAGAATTTGGAGCCCCGGTATTTTCCACACAAGAGAGCACATGCAGTAAAGCCCTCCCCTCTCTTTCTCTCTCTCCACACACACACACACACACACACACACACACACACACACACACACACACACACACACACACACACACACGGTGCATACACACCTTTGGTATCGAGAGGTCTTTCTAGCCCAAATGAGCATCAAGATCAATGTTTTTTAATAGATAATTAATTGACCTATACCAATCGACACTTTTTTGGTGGCTGAATTGTGAACTAGATGTAAAAATTGTGAAAAGATGTTTTTGACCTTTGTACGGTACCAGTGTTGAGATTGACTTTATGAGTGGATCCATTGTTCAGTTCATCAAGGTAAACCATAGAGTAATGTGAAGGTGGACAGACTTCCTGTGTCATCTTTTACTAATACATAGATGGAATGAGCTGACAGAGTAGAATAGTTATGTTGATTGCAGAAATATTATTGGATGATGATGAGGTTAAACATCTGTTAACACAAGCAAGTAAGGCCCACTTTGTGCTGCCACAACGTTGAGCTGCGTCTCCATTGCTATTAGTCTTAGGGCCTAAGTAGAGAGCAGAGAGAACGGGAAAGAACCGGATAAAAAGGATAAAACATTTCTTCAGTGGTCCACTGTAAGTGTAAGACAGGGTCAATTTGTTTTTCTTTAAGAAAATGAAAGTGACACATTTTCAAATTTAATAACTCACCATATCAGACTGACACTCCTTAATAGTGATATTCTATGAACCCTTCATTATTTTTATAAATAGTATTATGTGGGGGCAGGGGGGTTGGGTATTACTTAAGGGAAAAATGATGTCATCTGACCGTGCGGCGCATTAAGTGTCCCTGATTGGGTTTTGAAAAAGCTGGCAGGTCTGTTAATATAAAGAATAGCCTGATATTCTAAACTAAACAAATTTTGTCTCAGAGGAACATTTTGTTTTGAAAGTTTGCCTAGATTTGACCTGAAAGACCTTTCAAAGTTGAGCAATATTTGTTCAGATTTGAGCTGTTTTGTTGTGCTTTTGTGTATAAGTTGTGCACTATTCATAGACCGGCCCCTTTTCCAATATTTTTTGAAATTCCGACTGGTTTTGAAATTTTTTTTCTCCATCAGAACTGGACTGACAACCAATTGTTACTGCTTTTGGATTGGGGGGGAGGGGGGTGTCGTTAAAAAAAATTTAAAACAATTTTGTGATTGGCCAGATGTAGGTCTATGCTTTAGCTACTGTGCAAAGTTGAGTTGCTGATGGCAAAGTTGTCTGTCTCCATATAAGCTATAATGCAAATCAGACAATGAGCAAATATTTTTATCAAATTCATTTTCATAGTCTTGTCAAGATTTTAAAATTGAAAAGTTTTATTTATTATAAATTTCCATACTGTCTGTCTGTCTGTGTGTAGTACCAAACTCTTCAGCCCAAAAAAAAGATGTCGAATAAAAGCTCTCACTCCAAGGAATGTCTAAGGGAAATTGTGCTTTAATTAAGATGGTGGTAACCTCACGAATCAATATTTTCCATTTTAGTTGGGACAAGAGACAATTTAGTCACCGCTATTTTATAATCGCAACACCTTGCCTGCACCTATGTCCTCGACAGGCATGAGGGGACTATCGCTTGTGTTCTTACGCACAAGGCGAGCAGTGGAACTGTGCTTAAGTACCTGGGGGGGGGGGGGGGGGGGATTATTTCTTGGAAATAGATGAAACAGAAATGGTGATGGGGAAACCGATTATAGCACTCGTATGGCCAGGCACTCGATTGTCACGAATGGTTGGTAATGGATAGATGTTATTATAGTTGAAGCCTTGTTGCTGTACTGGGACTTCTTGTATCCAAAAATATAATAAATTTTTACAAAATTTCAAAACTCTCAAGAAATAAAACAAAATGATTATGGAAACAAGGGCGTGCCTTAATCACTTGAAATGGAGTATAATGTGAACAGAATTAATAATCTGAGTTGCTTTTAGTTATGAAATCTAACTACTATTTCAATTGATGTTGCAAATGCACCATCAACGGATGAGGACTCGTATTCTATCAAAGAGCCACGGACAGCTGTTGATGGGTAAATACTGGTTGCAGACCATTTGTTGACAAGTTTCGATCCTTTTGGATCAGCAGGAATATACCCGAGTCTCTAAGGCCTTTTGGCTGCTTTCTTGTTCCATGCTTTGGCTGGGAAAATCTTTACTTGTGAAAGGTTCCACATGTTTTTTTAGGGGTATGGGGTTTGTTTTTTTTTTCTTCATTTATTTGTGGTTAAGCTTTTGAAGCTATGATTATGTGAAAATATGAAAATCATATGAAAGAGTTTAAATTATGTTCATCATTTTATTATTTCACCAATAAGTAGTTTTCAGAAGCAACCTGCAAGACTGGCGGAGTCTTGGAACAAAACTCAAGTCAGACTTACTTTGCTTCAATGCAGAACTAAATACTGACATCACCTCCCCTTAAACAAACAAGAAAAAAGCAAGAGCTAAGATTGTTTAAAATATATAAAAAAAAGAAAAAAACCTGTGTTGAGTCTTGGACCAAAATGTGCAGCTAGAATAAATCATTTGTATTGTAATGCAAATTTCACAGGTAAACCTTTTATTATAATGCAAATTTCACAGGTAAACCTTTTGAAAGGTGTGATAAAGAAATCAAGCTCAAGTTAACACTGTGAAATAGATATATACTCTTAATTGGTTTCTTCACTAGCCTCTTCCAAAAATGAAAAAAATGAAAAATCTTGCCTATAAATCTAGGTCATAACATCAATATTTGGCCTGCTCCCTTACCCTTGATATCCATTTATTTATTCATAGAAAACCAAAGAAATGAAATACATAACACTAGTGGAATGGATACCCTAGTTTCTGCAATTTATTGACCTAATTTTGTTCTTGTTTCTTCCCACACATGCACACACACACACACACACACACACACACACACACACACACACACACACACACACGCACACACACTGACACACAGAATCATCGGGCTGTACATCTCGTTCATCCTGTTGATTGGTCGCTTGCTGCGGATCAGCACCACCAACCAGTACCTAACCATCATGTTCCGGGAACTGCCAGACGTGGACAAGGTCATGACTCTTTGCCTTGACCTCTACCTGGTGCGGGAGATGAAGGACTTCCAAATGGAGGAGGACCTGTATGCCAAGCTGGTCTTCCTTTACCGCAGCCCAGAAACCATGATCAAGTACACACGACAGACCATCCGCATCGGCAACATCAAGACGAAGGAAGACTAAGATTGCATCACGGCTCAAGCAGGCAATCACTGTCAAAGCAGCTGCCATCTTTGACAAGAAAATTGTAGCCGTTATAATTCAACACCATTGAAGTCAGATTAAAGAGGTGGATCAGAGGTCTCTGATTTTTATATCATGTTGTTATTAAGGTGCCAAGTGTTTGTGCCCATCTCGGCGATGTGCTTTTGCTATCTAAAAAAAAGTGCAATGTTCACACACACACACACACACACACACACACACACATGCACTCACACTCATGCGCACACATACAATACACACACACACATGCACTCACACTCATGCGCACACATACAATACACACACACACGCACACACACACACACACACAATCACAAATATGCATCTTGGGACATAATTCAGGTATATTAGGTTGAGGAAAGGATTGTGAAGATATAGAAAAAGGCATGAGTACATAATATCTTCAACACTTGGCTGTATGTGTCTGAAGAAAGAAATGAGAAAACCGAAAAAGTTTTTAAAAGAGGATAAAAAGTACAAATATATTCCTCATATATGCATATATGTTCTTGCTTGATGTATGATGTTCAGTCACTCTAAGTGAAGTTAAACGTACAATATTATTCTTCTGAGATTAAATTTCCTGTTAGCAGGCAGACAGCTTGACACTACTCATGCCACAACCTATTTGTATGTACTTCTGTTTTGAGAGTAAGAACCATAGAGATTGCACTGCCCTAGTTTTAGCTTCTTTTAGTCTAAGATGTACCAAGCTCTACCATTGATTGGCTGCAACATCTGATTTAATCCTTGGAGTGCCGAGGATTCCTCGCAGCCCATGGTTTCCCTCCTGGGGAATTGTAATTGAGGTTGGAGGCATCCCTGGTATCGACGTCCATTTCTGTCTGACAAATCTTAAAAGATGTACTGGCCTTAATTTAACAAATTGACTGTAAATAAGCACCACTTTCTACTGGCTTGCTTTGCACTGTGTTGTTTACTGTGGGTTCTGCTTTTGAGTAAAATTGCTGTATTTTAGTCCCATGACTCCTCTTGAAATTCTGAGAAGGATGCCAAGTGGGATTGTCCATATCAGTCTGTTTGAACATGCAAAGGCAGGTGCAATTTCTCTACTATATGGAGCAAATCGACTTGAAAAATTCATCATTAAATAATTAATGTTGTAGTGATATTGTTGTTACTGATAGATTGTTTTGGTTTTGTGTTTTCTGTTTTCCTCATACTTTTCATAAAATGGCTGCATCATGTTGTGACTTTATTGTATTGTATTGTCATTTCTTTGTTGTTATCAGAGATTGATTTGGTCAAAGCTGCTGCCGCTAATTCTTAATAACAACAATATTGCCAGCGTGGATGTAGAAAAGAATGGAAAATCACTTTGTCTTTAAAGGGTTTTTGTTTTATTGTTCATACTTTTTATTGTAAATTGTTCACACGTTATTATCAATGATCATGTTAAATATTGTTTTGATGTGCTGGGAGTTTTTGTATTCAGGTGTGAATTTTACTCGCAATTTGCACGGGCACGGGGAATAATTGACAGATTCTTCAGGGATGTGAAATATGGGTTTGCTGGAGGGTTTTACTCTTCATGGTTTTATGTAGATGTCTGTGACGTTCCACCACCTGTCCATTCACCAACATAAACATTTGTCATGCCATTGTCCGGGTTTCTTGGTGAGCAACAATTTCTATGTCTCATTTTGTTAACATATCATCAATGAAACTGAATATGATTGCGTTGCACACTTCAATTTCATTATCATCATCTTGTTTTTTAAAAAACTATTACGTTTTTATTTATTTTACTTTGCGCCTTTTAAAAATTTTATCTTTTACAAAAAAAAAAAATGTACTTGATACCAAACATCTGTTACTTATTCTATTGAACTTTATACATGACATTTTGGATATTATCTTTTATTATACATTTCCTTTTCTCCTTCCCTCCCAGCTGTGTCTTTATCTTTTTGTTGTTCCCTCTTTCCTTTTTTTTTTTTTTTTTCAATTTTTTGTTTTTTCTTTCTTTCATTTTTTTCTTCTTTCCATTCTTTGTCAACCACATTCAACAGAGCTGGCTTGCTAACTTACCCATCATGTTTATTTTATTTGTCTTGACGCTCTGATCCCGCTTGAAGAGATTACTGCTGTGCCATTGGTGTTGATTACAGAAATCAGCCCAGAATGGTCAAAGACATGAACTGTTACTTCTCAAACTGATTTTAGATGATGAATATTGTATTGTATAGTTTGTTTCCAAATGTGCATGACTTTGTCCCAGACGGCCGTGGCAACGGGTTTGTGGGCCATGCCTGTAGGTTGCCACTCATCATTTATTGGTTGTAATTTTTCTGTTGTTGTACAATGAGTCCAGCATTAGTCTGAATTTATCCAATTTTTTTTTTATGCTTTTCAATTTATTCCTTTTCTTAAATTTGATTTTAATTTGATTCAGATGGATTTGATTGATTTTCGTATGGCATTTATATTTCACTAATGTATGTCTGTCTCTTATCTTTTATATTGAAGTTATTGTCTTACTTTTCTCTCTTTTTTTGTGTGTCCTGTTTTTGTTGCTCAAGGATCTTGAACAGTTACTTTGCTCCATAGTGCTACAACTTCACCGCTGTAATGTTCCTCTCTGCTCTAACGGCCTTGCTTCACCCACATGTTGTATACGCAGGAACCAACTCTATTTTCGCAGCACTTTATTATGTGTGTGTGAGTTTAGGGAGAGTGGGGGGGGGGAGGGGACTGAAGTCATGAAGAATCAGATAGCATCTCTCAGCACAGGAAGTGACAATGATGTGCTTGTTTGTGTCATGCCTTTGACACAGGCCGTGCTCTCTGATCTCATCGAGGGGTCAGCATTGCAAGAGGCCTGCCAAGGTCCTCTTGAATCATTTCTCTCTCTTAAAAATGTCTCTGGCATTAAAAGCCTAGCCCTGCCTTTGTCTCAGTTCAATGTCTACCTTGTGACAAAACAGTCAGCAACAAGACAGGACATGGCGTCTGCTGCGCGATGTGGGCAACAATGGGAGTATCTAGTAGAAACCCACTGAGGAATGTATTCACAGCTGTCCAGGTGGGTGGGTGGGTGTCCCTGGTGGCACTTCTACTTCTGTTTCTTATCGTTTACAGTGAATCTTTTGTCTTCCTTTTTCCCCTTTTCTGTGATGTCCTGTTTTTGTGGTCTTGTTTGCAATTCAGTGGTCATCCTTTATTCCATGCCTGCAGGGTCACAAGTTAAACATACCGAGTACTTTTGTACACAAAAGGGGTTTAAAAATCCTGGAGCTTCCTGAACCTTTGTGCTGTCATGGATGTTGGCCATTGTTGTTGGGTTTTTTTTGCCAGGATAGATCAGTACTACAGCTAAGCGGTCACAGACTCAGCATTTTGGGGTTTAAAAAGGCAAATTGATTTGTTATTAACGGATGATGGTTTCTTTGACAGATCTGTTTTGCTGGCCTACTCAGGAATCGGGGTTCTTCACCAGTACTTTCGAAAAATGTTCTTTGAAGACTTGCACATGCACGTGCAGTATGACGAGATCTGTAACCCCAATCCCCTGATGGAGTTAATCACAAAGATTTTGATTGTGCGGGAGATGAAAGAGTACTGGTTGGAGGAGGAACTTTTTGCCAAACTGCTGTTCCTCTTCAAGAGTCCGGAGACTATGCTGCGATTCACCCACATGAGAACGGTCGTGTATGTGCCAGATAATTGGTGGAGACACTTTGTATTGGAAAAGTTCCTGCCACATAAAAGAGTCACAAAATCTGATTCCAAGCCTTTATCCAGACCGACTTCTAAATCAAACCCTAAACAATTCAGAGACTATTTTGGCCTCTGATCAATCAGAAGACTTAATCACGCTTTCAGGGAATGAATAGCATCAGCAAAATAACATAGTCTGGTCTTTTGCAATCATTCTTCAACCATAATCTGTGGAAACCAAAAGACCAAAGAATGCGTAATACAAGCTCATTCCTCAATGTGGAAGAACCATTTGATGGAGAATATGTGATTAACAGATCTTGTATACAGGCTCTCTCCCTCTCTCTTTTTCTCTGTCTCTCTCTCTGGTCTTTGTCGCTGTCCTCTCTCTCTCTCTCTCTCTCTCTCTCTCTGTTGCTGTCCTCTCCCTCTCTGGTCTCTGTTGCTGTCCTCTCCCTCCCTCTCTCTCTCTCTGGTCTCTGTTGCTGTCCTCTCTCTCTCTCTCTCTGGTCTCTGTTGCTGTCCTCTCCCTCTCTCTCTGGTCTCTGTTGCTGTCCTCTCATCTCTCTCTCTCTTCTCTGTGGTCTGTCTGTGGCTCTCCTCTCTCTCTTTCTCTCCTTCTCTCTCTCTCTTTCTTGGTCTGTCTATCTTCTCTCGGTCTGTCTCTGTCTCTCTTCTTATCTTTTGTTTCTTCATTGTTGGATATATCAATTGCTGCTTTTAGCTATTTATCTTATCTCCTTTAAACATTTGTAAGATACTTTGCTAAAACTAAGTGCAATATGTGTGAATAGTTTTGAGCTTGTGGTGAGTTAGGTTTTAATCCACATTTTAATATTCCCTTCAACAAAGCAGTTTTACAGAGCTTTTTTACAAGACATCTGTTTCTTTTCATTATCATTATTTATCATCATGAAAATTGGTCATTAAGTCCTTAGAACATTGTTTTGAAAACTAGCTACATTTGCTGCTATGCCGCTGTTTTTATGGCCGACGTATGAGGTTTTTTATGCTTGTGCCGTGTTGATTGTTTGTTTTTTTTCTGGAAAACTGTCGTTACTTGAGATAGGATTGAAGTATCTCTTCAAATGCAAAATGCCTTTGTAATAACATCAAAACACGAACACATTTTGCATTTTCCTTTTCCTTCCCCCCGCCCCCTTTCCCAACATTAATAAACAGAATGAGTAAATATAAATTCAATTAAAATAGTCAAGAGTTGTGTCTACCATCACAGCATGAATAAAAGAAGATACAAAAAAACAAACAAACACACAACAACTTGCTGAACTAATCTATCATCTGATTTTCTCTGGGGCACCTTTCTGTGAGGCTCATGGGTCACGGCACTCAAAGCCTGTATTGATCCCTAATCTCAATCTTCTGTGACACAAACCCTCTCACACTCACACATTGACCACTCCTGCCTTGTTAATCCAGCTTTTGAGGCTTGTCTCCCTCCACTTTCACAGGGAACTTCCCATTCCCTCTCCTTTAAGTAAAAGTTGGGATATGAGCCAAAATGAAAAACTAAACTTAAGCAATCAAGTGAAGAGTACACTGGTTGAGATAGATGTCTTGAGTGAAATCCCTGCTCATAGCGTATGACAGATCACACACACACAAAAATCATATACATATATATGTAATCTCACTCACTCTTTCCCTCTTTTAACCATTCCATCATCTTTCTTTTCTCTTTGACTCTTATTTGGTCTGACAAGAACCCTGCAACTCACAAAAAAACACAGCAACAAGAAATGAACAAACACACACACACACCTTTGCCTTTATGAGTGCTCATATGTCTTTGATGGTCACAAAAACTATTAACAGGCATGTCATCCTTTCATGTCAGTTTGTCTTTTCCCCTCTAATCAAAACATCAGTCCTATAAGTTCTTGCTCGTCTATCTACTGGGGAATTGTGGTTGCAGATGCATCCGAAGTTCCCTTGTAACCCCTAATTCTGTTTCTTTCTTTTTCATTTGTAAGAACTATCATCTTACTTTCCCCTGGCCTCCTATGACCCTAGTGTGTCATGGAGCCCAAAACCATTAATAAACAAACAGTTACTTTCTCTAGCTTTTTTCTCTTCCCCCCCCCCCCCTCTCTCTCTCTCTCTCTCTCACACACACACGCACACATTTTTATTCTGTTTGATAGACTTAGCCCTATCTGTTGTGTCTTTGTCTGTGTATGTGTTCTCTCTTGCTTGTCAGAGATGACATTGTTTTCCTATTGTAAATCATCTCTGCTGTGAAATGTCTGTGAGAGATGATAGTTTTCCCTTGTCAATCATCTCCCTGTGAAAATGTCTGATAGGGTCCAAAGCTCGTCTGCTCTTAACTCTTTAACTAGGTAATCTATATATATCATCTTGCTTTCTTCTTGGGTGCCTTTATTACCATAACCTTCTTGCGTCATGCTGCCCTAAGACAACAACAAACGAACCAACCACAAGATCCCTTTCTCCAATTAAACTCCAAGCTGTTTAGCATTGCAATGTTTATGTCAATGTCTTTGTCAAAAGTTGTGCTGGTCAAAACTTATTAATGAAAAAAAAATATTGTTGTGGCTGTTTGTGTTCATAACTGTTTGTGACGGAAGGATCTGTAAGTGCTTGGTAGTGACATGGCAGATCTGTGGCCACTGGGCCCATTGGTGAAGTGTTAAGCTCTCCTTAAGCTTGACATACAAACAACATTTTGTTTGGGTTGCCAAGTCAATCAGCAAAACAAGTTGCAAGAGAAATAACTCTGGTTGGAATGCGAGCTGGTTTTTAAATGGAATCTCATGGAGGCTTTTTGAAGGTTTTGCCGTGCCTGCAGCAAGAAATGTCCATCCAATTTGTTCCTTATGAAAAGACTTTGAAAATGGCTGAGTAGGAGACGATTCATGTGACCATTCCTGCAGTTGCTACTCTTTTCTTGCCAAACACGCAGCATTCCACTCTATGCATTTGTCCTGTTGTTTGTGTTGCTTAATTTTTATACCTTTTTGTCTGTATCGAGAGAGATTGTTTTTTCATAATGTATTGAATAACTTCTCAGTAGGCCATTTATTTGGATAGTGCCTTTTATAAAGTTCTACCAATATATTGCTTTATAGCACAAAATTATTTATGTTTATGCTGAAAATGTTTGGTGTTTCAAGTCGTTAGAAGCAGCAGTAGCAGCCTAGAGCAGTTAGCCAATTATGTGACCAATTATGCATTTTTTGTGCAGGAGTAGATTTTATGCGTAAACAATGGGAACCTCAGATGATAAAATTTGTTGATTGCTTGTGTGCTGCATGACTTAACATAACTAAAGGGGGTTTAAAGAAATGGGGTTTTCCAGGAACCTAATGCTGTTATGGGTGATGGCCATTGCTTATTTTTGTAAGGAAATATATTTTTTGTCTTTGTATATCATCTTTCTGTAGTGTGGATGTGTTTTGAGAGAAGATTTACTTTTTATTGTAATAATAATATTAATAATAATACATAACATTTCTATAGCGCAAAACCAAAACAATATGTTTGCTCTATGCGCTATGAATCATCTCTGTGCTGTTAGTGGTTTTATCTGTTCCCTCTTGAACTAATTCTATATTGTGTCATGGGGCCCTAAAACCTACAACAAACAAACAAAGCAGAAGTATTTTGTTCATTATCAACCCATTAAGAAGACATTCTCCCCATCACTTTTACTTGGGGTTTTGCATACTTCTCTTTCTTGTCTTTTGGCTAGAATTATCATCGCTATCTTTCCAGTGCTTCTTCGCGGGCGGTTGGTGGATGTCTCTGGTGGGCACTTCTACTTCTGTTTCTTATCTTTTATACTTTTACTTTTTCCCCTTTTCTGTGATGTCCTATTTTGTTGTCTTGTTTGCGACTCAGTGGTCATCACTTTTTGGTAGTTAACTGCAGGATCACAAGTTAAACGTACTGAGTACTTTTGTACACAAAGGGGGTTTAAAGATCATGGGTCTTTCTGAACCATTATGCTGTTATTAGTGATGGCCATTGTTTATTCTTGTTTGGAGAGATATTTTTTGTCATTGTAAATCATCTCTCGGTGGTGTCGATATGTTTTGAGAGAGGATATTTATTTTTTAGTCTAAATCATCTCTCTGCTGTTTGTGGTTTGATCTGTTCCATCTTTGAACTAATTCTATCATCTTACTTTCCCCTGGGCTCCTCTATGACCCTCGTGTGTCGTGGGGCCCTAAAACTTCCAATATTCAATATAAACAAACAGTGAACAAATTTCCAGTACTTTCTTTCACATACACATAATACTAGCTTATGTTCTGTCAGTGAGTCTTGGCCCTGCTTGTTGCGTCTTTGAGTGTGTATGTGTGTGCTCTTGTTTGTGTGAGGCGAGATGATTTTTAAAAAAAAATAGAAATCATCTCCACTGTGATTTCTGCGAGAGATATTTTTTCCTCCTGTAAATCATCTCCATGTGAAAAGGTCTCCTGTTTTTTTAAAATTCATCTATCATATCGCTTCCCCTTGGTCATCTCTGTGACCTTGTGTGTCATGTTGCCATATCTAAAACAATCATTCAATCCCCGATGTGGCTCTTTCCTATTGTCCTCTCTCAAACAACCCTTGGCTTAATTTTTTTTTTCTTCTTTACATGCTTAATAGTAATAGGATTCAGTATGATTCAATATCTTCCATTGAGGGGTTGTTTTTTTTATGTTTTAAATGCCAAAAAAGCTTTTCAAGTGAAAAAAGGGGACAAAAATTAGGTCTATTTTAAAGCGTTTTTGTGTTCATAATAATATTAAAAAGTTTGTTGTATTGCTGTTGTACTTTTATGATAATTTTTTGTTTCTGTGTAAATCCTGATTGTGTGAAGTGTATGAATTGCTACCAGTGTCCAGGTTACACAGTAGGTTCCCTCAGTGTGTGGCAGCATGATACATACTACTAAGTATTACTATGTGTGTTGTACTGAAATAAAGACTGGTTTCATTTATGCTATTCTTGTCTTCTTCCGATTTCTTGTCTTGCCCCCCACCACATCCACACACACACACACATTAACCACATGGACCCGACCTATATATACACATAACAGCCTTGCGCGATCTCGGAAGTCTGTATCCTCAAGAGGTTCTAACAAGAATTAAAAACTGCAAAGTGACTACATACTCTCAAACGATTGTAAATGGTGGCTTAGTGCTTTTCGCCAACGATTGTGAATGGTGCCTCAGTGCTATTCTCAAACAATAGTGAATGATGGCTCAACGCTATTCGCAAACAATAGTGAATGATGGCTCATCGCTTTTCGCAAACAAAACACACACGAAAAGGGGGGAAAAGTAAGACTATAGCTTCAGTGTAAAAGAAAAGAAACAGAAGAAGTGCCCACCAGGGCCACCCACCAACGGCCCGCTCTGACCTCTCTCTCTCTCTCCTCCCCCTCCTCTCTCGTGTTTTTTTTAAAGCACTGTGTGTGTATTTGCCTAGGGCCTCACACTTTAAGACTAAGTGGTCTGATGTCTGGATTTCCTTATGGCAATGTGGACTGAGAGGCGTCTCCGTCTTTGACATTCGGAATAACAAATCAAACGTTCGTGTTTGGTGACTGCACAGTCTATACTAATCGTCATTGCCCAGAGTTTTCTTCCACCTTTGTGAAACCCCGGAGTTTTGTTCCTATTCTTTCTTGGACATGTTTACCTCCCCTTGGCAGCACTCCGAAAATCAATGTGATTAATTTCCGGAACACTATTACCAACACCTAAGGAATGGCTCCATGTAATGAGCGCAATAGAGCCCCTGTATATACGAAAAAGAGAGGCAATGAGTAAGTGGAAGGAAATCCTTGAAGGACCCTGGGAACTTGGCTCCCTTCGTGAGGCAGTTCGAAGAGCGCCATCCCACGCTCATTTGAAATCATGACAGTGGCTGGGTCTTCATTGGTTGATTCATGAACAAAACTATGGGAGTTTTGCTCTTGCTGAGACACCAATGAAGTTTTTATTTTGCCCCTTTGGCTTTTACAGCCCAGTTATGAGACAACTGGGTGTAAAAGGCCTGGGGCCTATTATGCTAGCTAGTTTTTATCATTTATAATATAATTTATATGGGGATTCTCATCCCCCCCACCCGCCGTGGGGATTTTCTATTTGCTTATCATTGTTGATAGCCATGGTAAATTAGCGAAACCAGAGAATTCAAAAGAAAAAAACTGTACAGATTATAATTGTCAAATCACCTTGCCAGGCAGCCTTCATTGTCGAAGTACCAAAATGAAACCCAGATCATTAGATCAGTTTTGTTTTCAGCTGGAAGCCAGTGTTCATAAATCATTTCCCCCCAAACAATTTGGGGATAGTGTCCTTTAAAACCAATTTCTACATCCAGACCAGCACACAACTCGCATGACAAAGATAAAGAATACATAAAACTGGTTTGTTTATCGTTTATTTGTGGTTTTAAGTCACCAAGACACATGAGCGTCACAGAGGGACGAAAGGGGAAACTAAGATGATAGATTTGTTAAAAGAGAGAACTGACTCAAAAAACAAACAGCAGAGAGATGATTTACATTGAAAAATAAATACCATCTCTCAAATAAAAAGGATACCACAGATAACAATAACAAAAAATCCTCTCCCTTAATCTTAACACAAAAATATACATTGGCCTTCAACAATATCAGCTTCATGAAGACCCAAGACTTTCAAACCCCCTTTTGCGTACAAGATTGTGAGTAGAATGACATTTAAATCATGGAATTATTAATAAAAAATAAGTGCTTGTATGTGATAAAAAAAGAGATTATATAGGAAAAATCCTTGTGCTGCTGTACAAAAATTAAAAACTGATATGCAAAAGAAAAAAATTGAGTATTTTTGGACAAATGATTGTCACATAATGACATAATAATAAAAAAAAAATGATGAACTGAAAGTTGAGAGCTATGATAACACAAACAAAACCACAAAATGAGAACAACCTTATCAACTATAGATGAACAGGATCAAGTCAAACCCTGCAAATCTTTGGCTCAACCAAACTAACTTCAGTGTAATCCGGATCAAGTCAACATCTCGGGACTGAGAAAAAAGGTTGACTATTAGCAAGGTTGACTTTATCAATTTGCGAGGATGGAAACCCATGAATGAAAAATATTCAATTCAATTCAATACATCTTTATTTTTTTATCCCATGGGATTTTACCACCAATTCTGTCCCATGCATAGTCTTGACTTCAAGCCAGTTTCACACCCAGGTCGTTGACTTTATCAGAAACTAAAATACTAAGATTAAGAAGGAAAAAAAAAAGACCGCTGCCATGTATGTCAACACTCTCCAGCAAGAAATGATTTGAAGCAAGATGACTTTATCCCGATTCCACTGTACCTTCTATAACCACATTTTCGTCTTGCTTATAATAAACCTACAAACTACATTAAGTAAATCATGCAGGAAGAATAACAATAATATCAAGACTCGTTGGTTTGGTCCTGTTCCCAGGCTATGCAGCCATAAATTCTTCCATTATTCTTGATGTTTCCATCACTTATTTTGGTTGCAAACGAAATGGCCCACGTCCTCCATGACTCCGGACTCCAGACTAGCGCTAGCACTTGCAGTCACAAACGAGGACCTCCACACCAGAGGCCTTGACTTTCAACAAATTCAAAAACTATTGAAACCCTACACAAAACCTTAGAATACCATTATTACTGTTAAAGATTATTGATATTAATATCATTATTTAAGACATACAGATGCTGTCTATGAAAATATAATCAGATTTGGATATATCTGAAAACATAAAAACAATTTTACAAACTAAAATCTTGCTCCAAATATATCTGAAAAAATGAAGCAACAACATCTTATTGTAGTAACAACGATCCACAAGGACTAAATAATATTTTGTTCTTTTCTCCATAAGGCCTCAAACTTAAACTATTTATGCAAAATCCAAACTAACCTAAAGATGTAAAACAAATTTTGATAAATTCAAGTTAATAATAAACACAGCAAGGAATAAAATGACAACAACAAATTTTAATGTCAAGACTTTTTTCTTAAAACCACTAAGGAATGAAAAGACCATCTTAGTAAAAGTAAAAGCCCTTAAATCCCTTGCCAAGGGACACCAGAGACTCTATTATACCCATACAATGCACAGTCTATGGAGAATTTACTTCTTCCACAAGACAGAGAGCATTAACAACTGTGGTCAGGCATGAAATAAATGGTGCATGATAATGTTATTCTCATTTATTACACAACGCTTGTTTCTGATGCTCTGCATCCACTTGAGAATCATTTTTTCTGACATAAAATATGTTTGTTTATTGGAGGTTTTAGAGCCCCACGACACACAAGGGTTAGAGAGGAGCCCAGAGGAAAGTAAAATGAAAGAATTAGTTAAAAGAGATCAAACCACAAACAGCAGAGAGATAATTTACACTAAAAAATAAATATCTCTCAAAACACATCGACACCACCCAGAGATGATTTACAATGACAAAAAAATATTATCTCTCACAAAAATAAGCAATGGCCATCACTCATGACAGCACACTGGTTCAGGAAGACCCAGTATCTTTAAACCCCCTTTTGTGTACAAAAGTACTCAGTACGTGTTACTTGTGACCCTGCAATTATGTATCAAAAGGCAAAAAGTAAGGGATGACAACTGAGTTGCAAAGAAAACAATAAAAACGGGACATCACAGAAAAGGGGAAAAAGTAAGACCATAACTTCAGTGTAAAAGAAAAGAAACAGAAGTAGAAGTGCCTACCCGGGACATAGGTAAGGATCAAAAGCACTACTCCTGGTACACAGTCCACAACTAGTGGTTACCACTTGTGGGTTCATATTGTGAGCACAAGATGCTGCTGTAAAGACACTTGTGGTATAGTAATCCTAGGGTTGTTAGAATCATCTTTTTTATAAATGCTTAGGGAAAATAAAAAATTAACATTGCAACAAACTTACACAAATACATACTACACACAAACTCTGAGCTTACCTATTCCTGGGTCAACTAAACCCTGGTCTGATATGATATAACTACACACTATGCACATACTCAAGACTTTCTCAGTCCTAAGACAACTACATCCTGGAATGATAATACACTATACAAGATATGCTTATAAAATCATAGTTTGCCATTTACTGTGACCATTTAACCGTGGTATGACATAATTACAAACTACAACACACAAGGGTCATAGAGGCGCCCAGGGGAAAGCAAGACTAGTTCAAATAGGGAACAGATCAAATCACAAACAGCAGAGAGATGACTGACACAAAAAAATTAATATCATCTTTCAAAACACATAGACACAACACAGAGATGATTTACAATGACAAAAAATATCATCTCTCCTTACAACTCAGTACTTTTAACTTGTTTGTTATTGATGGTTTTAATGCCCCTTGAAAAATGAGGGTCAAAGACGAACCCAGATTTGTTTGTTTATTTGAGGTTTTAGGGTGCCACGACACACGAGGGTCATAGAGGAGCCCAGAGGAAAGCAAGATGATAGAATTAGTTCAAAGAGGGAATAAATCAAACCACAAACAGCAGAGAGATGATTTATACTAAAAATGAATATCATCTCTCTAAACACATTGACACCACACAGAGAGATGATTTACAATGACAAAAAATATCATCTCTCCTTACAAAAACAAACAATGGCCATCACTCAAGACAGCATAACAGTTCAGGAAGACCCAGGATCTTTACATCCCCTTTGTGTATTAAAGTACTCAGTACATTTGACTTCTGACCATGCGGTTATGTACCAAAAGGCATAAAATAAGGGATGACCACTGAGTCGCAAACAAGGCAACAAAAACAGGACACAGAAGAAAAGGGGAAAAAGTAAGATGATAGCTTCAATGGAAAAGAAAAGAAACAGAAGTAGAAGTGCCCACCAGGGACACACACCACCTGCCCACAATAATAATCTATACACAAATATTCATAGCTTGCCCATTACAGACAACTAAACCCTGGTTTGATATAATTACAAACTACACACACATATTCATACCTGCCTGCCTATGGCGGATTTCTCCGAGATTTAAAATGGGACCTCCACACAGTTCTGTCTTCCATCAGAGTTATATTCATAGCTTGCCCATTACAGACAACTAAACCCTGGTATGATACAATTACAAACTACACACACATATTCAAAGTTTGCCCATTGCAGACAACTAAACCCTGGCATGATACAATTACAAACTAAACACACACATATTCATTGCTTGCCCATTACAGACAACTAAACCCTGGTTTGATATAATTACAAACTACACACACATAATCATAGCTTGCCCATTACAGACAACTAAACCCTGGCATGATACAATTACAAACTACACACACACATATTCATTGCTTGCCCATTACAGACAACTAAACCCTGGTTTGATATAATTACAAACTACACACACATA
>JBCIKM010342619.1:5934-21131 GCA_039654465.1 Melibe viridis
CCCCCCCCCCCCCCCCCCCCCCCCCCCCCCCCCCCCCCCCCCCCCCCCCCCCCCCCCCCCCACATCATAAAAATATGTATTTTATCGATTCAAACACTTTCCAATTTCTCACACTTGGACACTCACAAAATAACTTGACGTGCTTGATACTGTCACCGCTATTCGTTTCCAATCTGGAATACTTTTCTCCTGTCTGAACACTAGGTTCTCATTGCTGTCAACCACATAAATAATCAGCGAGCTGCCAGCCATGCTCAGGAAAAACTCCATGCACTGGTCCTCACTTGCTTGAAAGCTCTGTGACTCATAATAAGCTGTTTCTCCACTGGTATGACTTGGGTTGAAAATTAGAAAATAACCTGAAATACGACCAATTAATGAATTTTTTAAAACTTTTTCACTCCACTTCAAAGGTCATCATCACTAAGTTAGAGTCATTTTCATGCTCTGACATATTACAAGGCATGAAACCTTAGAACCAAACATCTAAGAAGGAAAATTAGAGGGTATAATAGTGAGAGGGGGATCTAGAAGTTAATGGAAAGATGATATTATACAATGACGGGAAAGGACTGCAACGGAGGCAGGTTGACTGATAGAGGAAAGTACAGACAGTGTATCTGGGCGGCTATGTAAAAAAACAAACCAACCCATGAGGCCCTGGAGGACACACCAGAGCTTTAAGGTAAGATAAAGGGCCAGAGTCCATGTGTCAAGTCTATTTTATAGGTATGAAAAGTATTTAAAGACATTGATAATTAAAAGCTTTCTTCATCAGCAGATGACTGTCTCATTGAAAAAATCAGTACTGAATATCGTAAACAGGTGTGGTCTGGGTGTATTTTTTTATTTGAAACTTCATTAGAAACAATAACAAATTTTACATCCCAAAGAAGCAAATTTGAAAAAAACAAACAACAAACAAAAAATCCCTGAGACAGCTCTGGCTTTTTATGTCAGTTTTATATTGCATCATAGAGGTATTCAGGGAGGGAATTTCCTTCCTTTGTATCAAAAAGAGAATAGCACTGTGTAATAAGTGTCAATGTCAAACCAAACCACCCTCGGCTACATAATGTAATGTCGTGTTTACCTTCAGCACTGAGGCTGCGACAACACTGATTTGATTAGCCCTCCACAGCTAGAAAATAGAGCAGTTTAAATTCCTTGTGCATTTGAAATAATAATAATAATATTAATAATAATAATAATAATAGTTTATTGATTCTTTTGGAAATTATTTACATTTTTCAGCATCTCAATCACATTAAACTATATAAATTTGTTCATGGTAAATATCCAGGTTATAGCCATAGAACAACATATCCATAAAAAAAAAAAAAAAGTAAAATGTAAGAGCAATGCATGACACGTCATTGCCGTAGTACAGCACTGACCTATAATAGTGGTTTCCATTCCATTTCACCATCTTAAGGATAAGTAAAAATGAAGAGCACATCCATCCTTATCGAACTGAAGCACTTATTATACAAGAAGAAGAAGCAAATCCAGACAAAATAACTTACCGCTGTCAAGCCCTGTGGTGTGATCCTTTCTTGGATGAATTTGATTTTTCATGTCAGATCCGCGAATGATGAGCCAGTTAAAATCATCACCCTTCACAATATTCCTCCAGGTACACAATGAGGGCTCCTCAAAGGAACAGGCCCCTGGTAGAAGAATGATGTAAACTTTAAATGATTCAGTACCACCGTATTTACACAGATTTATATGTTGCACAGAATTCTTTCTCATCTACTTTAGCTGATGAGACCGGCGCATGTTGCAGAGCCGCCCAGAGTGGTGTGTGGTATTGCCTCAGTTAAGATAGTATCATAGGTTGCACCAGATTTTACCACAACCCCTGCTTATGTGAACTCTCTCTGATGTAACATGAATGTTCAAACAAGTGCCATTCTCTCCTTGCAAACAATTAAGAGAAACAGAATCCATTATTTGAAACAGATGAAAAATCTTCATTTAAAATAGAATCAAATGCCACTTTGGATGACACAGAGTAAAGTATAATAATCTCCATAAATGACCACCACCCACCACCCACCACCACCACCCACCACCACCACCACCACCCACCACCACCACCACAAAATCCATTACAAATGCTAAACAGTGCATTACAAGATGCATAATCACTTCCACAACATCATTCAGAGATCAAAATAAAGCATCCGACCATTGCTCCTCTTAGGATGATACTGAGAGGACCTAAAAACTAAAACACCAAAAACCATTATCAAGTGGAAATCTCACCAGCTGATTCACATGATCCTGTCTTAATGCGTGGATCATCAAAGGCAAGAAAGTTTCCTGTAGAAGAGGCCGACACTATTTCCCCTGTAAACACCAGAGAGAACTGCTTGCTGGATCGAAGTGGCACCTCTGCCATCACCCACTTTTCCTTTATGTATGTTTTCTTTTGGAGAATAGTCTGGGTCTGTTATAATATAATAAGGAACAATAACAACTTATACCAAAAACATTAAAACCCTTTTCTTCTTCATTTTTTTTACCTATTATTTTTTTCCCCAGCATTCTTTTGGGGCAGACCCAGGGCTTACTACATTTAGTCTATAGTTAGCCGTGGGCAGACCCAGATGATATATTTCCCCCATGGGATCAATGAAGGGAGTCTTTATCTTTTTTTTTTTTTTTTGTCTGTGATCTTTTCACATTTTTTTCTATCACTCTTTTCTTATTGTTTTCAAGATGCTGAGGCTGCATTACTAACGTGTACTAAGATCAAAAGTCTTTTCTTTTTTTTTCAATAAATTTTCTACTAACAAATTATTTTGATAATTCAATAGACCTCTAAATAGAAAGACACAATCTCCTTTAAAAAAAAATTGTCTGGCATTTTTATCTTTAGAGGAAAGCAATGGCTTCAAACAGGTATTAAACAGTAATTCCTACGGCCTATTGGGACTTAAACACACATTGACAGTAATACTCAGTCTCACTAAGTCAGTGGATATAACTAAAGAGGAGAAGAAAAACACATTGTTGCTTTACAAGTTATCAGTTTGAAAATAACGGTGTTGTTTATCAATCTTATATTGGAGCTTATCAAAGTTTAAACATCCAACGAAATAGTAAATAAAGGTCTGTATAATTTATTAAATGCTGATAAACAGGATTAAATTTGAGGCTTGGTTAAGGTGTTAAAATAGAACGGTGCAAGTAATAAGTAGATGGAAAAGAGAAAATGATTTTAATGTAACTAAATTGCATTGCATTCACCCAGACTTATAACAAAAGTGTTATTATTTTTTACCCTTCTTCTGCAGGAGATTTTTCCAATTCCAGAATACTGATCTTAAAACAAGGTAAGAAAACTAAGGAGGAGGAATTTCTTTGAAAGGCAGAAACAAGATACAGCACAGACTTCCCACTGCAGTCAGTGCTTCAACCCTCCCAAGATGGTAGGGACTGAAAACCTTAAGATCTTCAACAGGCTGAGGGATTTCACAGATGAATATTCTAAAAATCTGAACAATAAAAAGAAAGTCAAGGCCTCAAAAAATTTTTTCTTGACATTTTACTGCATCAACCAAGACTGAGTCAAATGTGAATAATTTGAAAATCATAAGACTTGAGCTGATAGTTAACAAACAAAAAAAAAAAAAAAAAAAAGATAGCTTTATAATACTATTATACAAACCTGTTGATCACTTTTAATGCCAACAGTCATTTTCCCTGCATTCCTTCCACCATAGAGCCAAAAAGTGAGACAACCTGAAGATCCTCTCATAGGACGACTGGTGAGAACAGCAGTCTCTCCAATTGACCTACCATTTCCTTGCAGCAGCAACATGTGCCCTGAATATCATATATCATATCACTGAGTCAGTCGATAATACTGGAGAAAAAGATTATATAATATCATATCATGTTTTGTTTTGTTATCCTTATCCCTTCATACTGCCTTAGTGTCAGGACCAACCTCCAAGGAGCTGGGAAAACCTCTGGATCACAAAAAATGAATACAGGCAGACGATCAGTCCACCGAGCCTAATCTAGCATGGAAGAATTAGTAAAACAAAAGGGGTATTACTCAATCTTAAGCCAAATAATAGTTGTTATTGCCTTGGTGGTATCTGTTCATTGAGAAAGACCTATGAACCCATTTGCCACAGGGCATATCATATCATATCTTATCGTATTGCAGTTTTTTACTTTACAATTACTATGACAAATTTTATTTTTATATCCAATTTGAATGGTAAAATGTAACAATATTTCAGCCTGGGTAAAAAAAGGCGATTTTAGGTTTTTCACAGACTCTAAATACTGTATTGCATTGTATTGTATTGTATATCAAATTATGTTATGTTACATCATTTCATATCATATCATATCCTGTCATATAAAAATAACCTACACAGGCTAAATGAAACCATAATGCTTTTATCAAATTACATAGTTACACAGGTAAAATCTTTGTATCTTAATATATATCTCAAACAACAAATATTTGTTGTTTCAAAGATTAACTATTTTAGGTTTACCATTCTTGGTTTGAGTGCTGTGGTCATTGAAACTGGGTGTGTCTGTTCCTTTATGCCAAATCCAATTAAAGTTGTCGGATGTTTCTTGTTTTAATCCACAAACATCACTTTGCTCAAAATCACATGTGGTGACTTTTTGGGAAATATAGACAATAAAAAAGGAATTCTAAGACAATATTTTGTAAATAAAAAAACATCAGTAAAGGGACCCTCCCCTCCCCCAAAGCAAAAAACAAATTTAAAAAATTGAAACATTAATAAATGGAAATTAAATTAAAAAAAATTTAAAAAAAAGCTTCAAAATCAATCCAGAACAAAAAAAATGTGAAGACTGATTTTCATATTGACACATCTTTTATACTCCAAATTTGTATTTTTTAAAAATTGCCTTCATCGCTAAAAAAAAATAAATTATAACCAACAAAACCGTTCACAGTATTGAAAAGTTGTCTACAACACAATGAAATGAACAATACATGTCTTTAAAACTTAAGGTTTGATAATGAAAGTGCTTCTGTAATTTTGACAAATGTGTCAACATAAATATTTGATATCTAAGTAAATTCATGTGTCATGAAAATCAAAAACTCAAAAAGTTTACGAAAAGTCAGATTTATATTCAAAAATGAAATTCTTAATCCAAGAGAAGGCTTTGAAGAGATGCAAAATGGGTAGAGAAGAGAAGAACTAATGTTTACTTGAATGAAGAATCATAATTATAATAAACTTGAATTCCATGGCTCTACATACATGAATCATCATGGCAAGCTGATTGGGAATACTTAATGTCATCGATGCTGATGTCATCTTTAGAGCTGCGTTTCTTGGCTGTGATGTGGATCTAAGAAATGACAGAAAGAAAAAATTAAGAGTTATTGCTCAATAAACAAAACGTTAAAGTGACTGAAAGGCTTCAGTCTGCTTACCAACATTGTCGTATTCACTTCTTAATTCATACATCCTCTCTGCCTGTAAACGCGGTGTAAACTACAATGGCCCTGGGCAAGATTCAAACCTTTTCCCTTTTGGTATGTAAGTTGAACACCTCATTACTGAGAACCTATCGAGAATTCTCTGTTGGAATCGATATCATCAATACTGGTACCAGTAGATCTTGAGAAATTTTTCTTTGTCGATGACTTGTCAACAACAGCAAGAATGCAGTGTCTGGAGAGATCAAATTTTTCTGTTTGTTTGTTTCATTTTGTTTCTGATTTCAATTTTCACACTTTTCAAAAATCAGTATCAAAAAGCATCTGTTCATTTTAAATTTGTACTTGGCGTGTATCTACAAGTTATGGGACCAGAGCATCAGTCTCTATCTCACTTAATCAATACAATAGAGAGAGAGTACAGATACCGAGTTTCTGGAACCCAGTATCAAGACAACCCAATGCAAATGCATACTGAGAAGTAGTGGAATCCTTAGCAGAAATATAAAATAAAAAGAAATTGAACAAGGCCAAAAAAAAAAAAAAGAAAATCAATTCAGTATGTTTATCAAAGAGAAAAAAAAACAACCCAAAAACCTAACCTTTGTCACAGTCTGTCGTGATAGGTCCACTTTTGCTTGAGTCCATCCTATAGTTTCATCACTGGTGGAAAACACCTTCTTCTGTAGCAAACCACTGTTAGTTGTAACTTGTAACTGACCGTCATTACCAGAAGGTGTCCATATGTAATACCAAAAGGAGAGACAAGCCGCTTTGCGATCATCAGTGGCTGCGGCAATGTCTGGAGATTCAAGGGTGGCGTCCACGTTCACAAGGCTGTAGCCTGTGCCTAAATGAACAAATTTACTTGTTTCTGAAGAACCTGTCACAAAAAAAATTGAAAACAAATATTACAGATTGTTGTGTTTCAGAAAGAACAGTATATTCCTGTAAAAGCAAACAAACTTTCAAAACATAGGGACTAAAATTAAGATGACTAGTTACTCATATTGAAACTGATTAATCAAAAGACTTTGAATTCCACTAGTCAAAACCTGAATGCTGATAGACACTGAAGATCAGACAGAGAGGTTTTGATGCAGCAACAGGCAAAATTTATCATTTGACAAAGGCGATTAAGTCAAGAGCAATTTTTCAAATGATAAAGTTGTTTTTCTCCTACTTCTTTCCTGATATCTCAGTTGTCAAGGTGTTTGACTCGCATGCCGAAGGTTGTGGGTTTGATCCCTAGCAGGGGATACCACAGTTTGCCATGGATATCATGGGTCATTCCTAGTACTGAGTGTAAGCTTCATGAATAATCTATTCCCTTCATGCTGCCTGAGCCGCAGCACTTTTGAGTTTGTAGACAGACAAGCCAATTTTAACTATTTTGTTATTCCTATTTCTTACCTCCGGTGTGGTCTGACTCAGGCTTTTTATTGGCAAAAGCTCCGTAGCCGGCAGTCAGGCTCCAACTTCTGCGACTGTTGCCCAAAATATGCCAGTTGCACATGTCAGTGTCAAAAGAACAGTCGTAATATCCATGGCCTAAAAGAAAGGGATACAAAGAGTCTTCAACTTTAAAGTTTCCCTCAAAAAGTATGAAAAAGATTGTTTATATATTTTTCATAATACAAACAAAAGAGGAAAATTTTTCCTCTGAAAGATGTAACAAAAATTTTTATAAGATACTTTTGATTGAAGCTGTCAGCAGCAAGAAGCAAAACTGAAAATCAGGAAAGGGTTTCAATAAATGATTCAAAACATATCCTTTTCATTTTTTATTTTTCCCTTTGTCTGTGGGATATTCATCATATAATTCAAGTTTCTCTCTCAGCAAAAATCACTTTGCATGAAGTGAATATGGTTTGAGGTTGATGACTGTATCTTTCCTACTTCTATCTAGTATCTAGGATTTTGTTATACCATAACGACGATTGGGAAAGAGAAAATCAATGAACACAGCTTAGGGCAAGCATTATCTTAACTGTGAAGCCTTGTCATTCATTCATAATGACTACAGTATTCTTTTTTTCCTCTTTTGACCATTTTGATCAGTCTGTGTTTGCTAAATTAACTGCAAGACACTCCTTCATGGACTGGTAATCATTTAGGTACTAACAAAACTACCTGTAATAAGAAATCATAATAAAAAGGATTGTTTTCAGACACTTGATTGTAACTTCCTTGAAAATACTTTAATTACAAATATTATTGCATACTTTGCTGGTGTGTCGTGGTGGTTGGTGTTCTTGTGGTCACTGTTGCTCCTAAAGCAGTGGAGGGCATCACTGGGGAGAGATACAAACCAATTTCAATCTTTTGTTCTTGAACTAAAAAATTTAAAGAGTTTAAATTTTAAAAAATGATTAAAAATATACTTCAAAACATCATAATCTAGGATCATGATGAGGTAGAATGATTAAGTGTATAATCTTCAAATCTTCCAAGGTGTTCAATTCTTAAGCTCTTAGACAATAGTGTTTCATTTGACTAACCTAAAAATGAAAGATCAATACAAAATTCTCTTACCTCATTTCAAGAAACATTAAATACCCTCTTAGAGTTTTATTTCTAATAATTTCCACTGAAATCTCTTAACTCATATGAAAATGTTTTAAAAACATAGAGTGAAATTAAGATAAATTCCATCATCCAAAATGAAAATGTTTTCAACAATTTTATAATTAATGATAAAACTCATTCTACCTTGGCAGTTAGAGGTGACAATTACTCTGAAATCATCCATGGCCCAGCCACCATCTTTTCCCATTGTTACAATAGTATGCAACTAAAAAGAGAGAGAGAAAAAAAGTGTATTCTATTGTTTAAAAATGCTGCATTCATTAGATATAACTTTTCATTTCATTTCATACTACTGCAGTTACACGTTTGTTTGTTTGTTGATGGTTTGAAAGCACCACGGCACAAGAGGGCTGTAGAGGCACCCAAGAGGAAAGTATGATGATAGATTAGTTAAAAGAAAATCTTGACCCTACCAGAGACACTTTCACAGAGAGATGATTTACAGGGACAAAAGATATCATCTCTCTCAAATAACTGACAGAAAGATGATTTAAATGGAAAATAAAAACAAACAAAAATAATCTCCCACAAACAAAAGCAGACACACACACACTGCAAAGGCATTACAAGCAGAGCCAAGACTATCTAACAGAACACAAAAAAGCAGTGTTTGTGTGTTTGTGAAAGAGAGCACTCCTGAGAGTGCTAGAAAAAGCGAGATGATAGCTCTAGCTAAAAGACAAGAGACAGAAGTAGACCCACCAAGGACAGTGGTGGAGTAAATGTCTTCATCGGTTGATTCATGAACAAAACAGTGGGAGTTTTGTTCTTGCTGAGATACCAATGGAATTTAATGTTACATAATTGTTGTGTAAAAATCTTAATTTCAATAAAGCATGTTCAATCTTTACAATCCTTCAAAATTTGATATTGTATTGTATAAAATTTTGTCGTCTTGAGGCGCTGGTGCTGGCAGCAAATAGCACACTGGTAAAGGCTTCCAGTTTTGCTTAATTCTGATTTTCATCACATAACAAATTGAAATGTCCACAATGATAAAAATTGAAACAGAAAAAAAAAAAAAAAGGAAATGATAGAAAATCAGATCAAAAGATTTACTAATAGAAAGAAAAGGTTTGAAGTGCAATGGTTAGAAGAAAATATATTCATCAAATAAATACAAAAATTGCCTCTCACTCGATTGATTGTTGCTGAATATACAAAAAGTACTTGTGGAAGTAAACATTCATATACAGTGTTGAGAGAGTAAGCAGTTTCATGTCAACTGTCTATATGGTGAACACAGATATAGAAAGAAGCGGAAAAAAAAAGAATTCCGAAAAAAAATATGGGTCACTGGATCGGAAATTATAATTCCTGGAAAAGCTTAATTTTTCCTCATGCCAAGAGTTATGGACAGAGCAGTAGCTAAAAATGCCTCTTTCTGTTTTGTGAACCAGTGGAGAAAAATATTGCTCTCTGTGCACACTTAAACTCTAAATTTTTAAGATAGCCATCAACAGAGTGGTTAAAGAGTCATTGGCAGAAATTCTCAAAACCCAAATTGTAAAGTAAAACACCAAGCCTCGTCTTCATACAACAGGAACTGACTCTTACTCTCCATGTGTTGCTTGGGGCTGGAAACTGGACTCTGATGTACTTGTTTCTTTCATTAGCTGAAGGGGTCCATCTCCACAAATAGTTGCTGCCTGATTGCTGTACAGAGAAAGTCAAAGACCCAGGGTCTGTTCCCGCAGCATAAACATAGGCGCTAAAACACGATTTGCTGAGTGGAGTCAGGGTAAACCAGTATAAAGTTGCTTTTTCGTTTTGATTTCCACCATAAGCATAGGCAACGTGACCTGGAAAAAGAAAGATCAAAGTGTCTTCTTGATAACAAAACATAATATGACCAAAAAAAAAACAACTTTTTTCATGGCATAAATTCTTGGAGCAACAGGAGCAGTTCATGGAAATGATAATTTTTACTCTAAAAACAAGAGTAAAATTTTATGATGTACAGCACATTTGGTATATCATAGTTAAATGGGCTTTAAGAAGTTGGAAGAAAGATTTATTGATAATGCGAGAAGAAATAGGTACAGTGCAAAGATGATTATCATCCATTTCAAGTGCTGGCCTCCAACTTTATTCTTTATACACAGAGATATAAAACTTAGCAGGCTGAGGACCAAAAGGAGGAGGAGAAGGAGGAGGAGGATGGGGAGGAAGAGGAGAAGGAGGAGGAGGAGGAGGAGGAGGAGGAGGAGGAGGAGGAGGAGGAGGAGGAGGAGGAGGAGATACTCTTCTTTTCATATCATAGAGATCAATTAAATGATACTCAATGACATTAGTCTGTGAGGATTTTAGAGTCATACAAACTTTCACTTTTCCAACAATTTTTCTGTTAGGCACTCTTCAGTTGGTGAAGTTCTTTCCTGAGATTACCTTTGGATGTCCCTAAAGTAACATCAACGGCTGGATGATTCTTGCTTGTGCTTGGGAGAAGAGCAGGCTGTATAACCTCCCAGTTAAAATTATTGTCTGGAAGATTTCTAAAAGGACTCAGCTTCCCAGATTCAAAATCCACAGAATCTGAAAATTAAAAAAAAAAAAAAAATAGAACAAGTATGAGAGCTTATTTGCATATTACGCTAATTTTCATCAAGTCCACACCTTATTCCAATGAAATGATTTTGAAACCAAAAACACATTCTCTGAATAAATATATATATTTATATATATCAAAATTTAAAAAGGACCTTTTCTATCTGTAAACATGCAAGTGCAGTGTGAATAAGTGGACAGACAGACAGACAGACAGACAGACGGACAGTCGGAAAATTTATAATAGATACATAGAGATATAGAACTTAACAGGCTGAGGACCATAGGAGAACCACAGACTAGTAACAGATATTAAACTTCTCATCAATCAAGATAAAAAATCTTATCTAGTCTCATAGAGAAAAAAGACAAGCATCAACTTTGGACACTGGTTCTGGAAGGGTCTCTCCAATAGGCAGAGAGAAAGTGGGTGGCCACTCTCTGACTCTGTACAGTAATTTAATTTGTACTGGAGGCACAAAATGAAATAGCACTAGCATTAATAGCCACCTTGAAACTTTTTCAAACTTCAGTGTTGACTTGAAAAGTAAAGTCAAATGAACGAAAACTCAACACTAAAAAAAATAATACTTACAACACTAACAATATGTGTAAACCAACAAGGGCCATAAAGAAGTTAAAATCTTAAATTTTCAGTTGTCCACAGCAATCTTCAAAAGTCAAGTATTCATCTTACACAGTTTGGGTGCTATTGGTTGTCTGCACACCCAAATCATTCCAGTTTAAAGTGCTCTCAAGGTTTTTTCATTATGTTTTTATAATAAAGAAAGAGATAATCAGTGTTGGAGCAAATTTTTGTGCGCAAAATGTATTTTAGAAAAGGTAAGTATAATTTTGAGTCATGTCTGCATTTAAACAATATAGGACTTTACACAAATCACAGTCAAGTTTTACACACACACAAAAAAGAGAAAATATGAACAATGATCCTACCTATCTCTGGACAAGACCCAGATGAAAAGCTGATGTCATCCAAGCCCAAATGGCCATTATGTCCATTTTTGGATATTTGCAACTACAAAAAAAAAAAAAAAAAAAAAAAAAAAAAAAAATTTAAAAAAAAAAAAAAAACAAATTTAAAAAAAAAAAAAAAAAAAAAAAGGAAGAAAAAATTGAATATTCAACTTTTGTTTGTATAATAGAACTAAACATGAATGTGTGGCTCTTCAAATCTAATAGGAGATTTTTAAAAGCACTAGAATGAAATTATTTCTCAAAAGTTTGGGGTTTCTGTTTTTAAAAAATTACTTTTTAAAAAGTGGCATTTTTACAGATCTATAAAGATGGTTCTAAGGGCTAAAGTATTGAGGACTGTCTTCACGGGATCATAAACATAGCAACTGCTTGCTTTTTAAATGAGGTAAAAGTTTTCAGCTTAAAAATGGTAGGAAGAAGTTGAGAGTATCTGAGAACAGAATAATGATTACAATCTATGATGAAACAGCGTTTCAGTCAATGTTGAGCTTAAAAGGGAAGATGTGTATTTTTCTCCATGCAACAAGGCACAAAATTACTATATAGGGTGTGTGAAAAAAAAAAGGCCCAAAACCCAAGCAATCAAAAACTGTGGTTTAATTAAGATAGTTTAACAAAACTCATAAGAGCAAAGATTAACAACTTAATTTTACAAGGGAAAAGTTTCGATGAACTACAGTCATAGACAAGTGAGATATGACTGACTTGTTAAGACTTCTTGTAAATGCCCTTATCATTGACTTCACGGCATGATTCTGAAGAGGGCATTTCGTGCAAAGCTTCATAGAAGCCATATTGTTGCTTTATAGCTATGATAATTCGTAGACAAATTGTTTTGTTTTTCTTATCTCATTTACTGCAGAAAAATTTCACATCTGTATCTTTTGTACTTTTTTGTCATGGCAACTTAAAGCAGGAAAAAGCAAATTAGCACATGATATCAAATTTGACACAAAACTTAAAACTCTAAGTTGGAAACAATCTCATGAGAAAAAAAAATCTATCTTTACCACAAGTCTACTCTTATTACAATCTAGATTTAGGTATCATGTCTTTTAGTTAATGATGAGTTCATTTTTTTTGCCATTATGTTCAATACAACTGATCCGAGCTGACCAGGTGTGTGTTACAACGTTGGTCATGTAAACATGAAACGATTCTGAAGTCAGTGATACAGTTATTTTCAGGTAGTCTTAATAAAATGGTCATATCTCACTTGTATATAAAACTGCAGAAACTTTGCAAATGCGAACTTACAATGATGATCATTGATTATGCTGAGTTTTGTTAAACTACATTAACATAATTTTTGAGTGCTCTAGTTTTGAGCATTTTTTTTCACTCAGCCGCTACATATATATATTTTACATGAGTTCATTTAAATTAATGAAACCCAATATACAGGATATCAAAAGATATGATGTAGGTTTTAAACCCCACTGCATTTCAATGCTGTATTCTAAACCCTAGGGGAAAGACAAATATACACAACTAACAGTCTATGGGTGCCAGTATCTGAAAAACAGGATTCATTATTCATGCAAACCATCTCCCTACTTTGTTGAATTCCCTCAAAGCAGTAAGCATGATAAAAAAAAGAGACCTAGAATGTTACCAGAATTTTGGAAAAGCGCATTCAAAACAAACAAAATTCCAGTTTGCCAGTAAAATCTAGCAATCTCGCATCTATAATATAAAAGTTTTTTCTGTATATTATCATATAAGATGAAATTATAGATCTTCTATTCTTACCAGAGTCAAGGTCTCAGGTGAGGTTATTGTGACTTGTTTTTTGGTCCATTTATTTGTACCAGGCACATAGCCATACCAAAAAATTTTTGGAGCGTTCTCATTTTGGTGATCTGCACTGACAATCAAAGTGATGAAGTTTCCATTTCCAGCAGCAAAGTAAAAAAATGTCATGCAGACAGGCCCTTTATATGGCAACCGTGTGATGTGCATGGCAGCACTACCAGACGGAGCAGTCCAAAAATGCCCTTAGAAAAGAATGAAAAACAATATTATTAGCGCTCCTATATCATACTATTACCATGATTAGCATTGCTCAAAAAATGCCCTTGATGATTAAAGGTATTTAGATATAATAATTAACCATGATTTACATCCCCCCTCCCCTCACCCAAGAAAAAAAAAAATGGACCTCTGAAAAGAATGAAAAACGATACGAGGTAATTAGCTATTTATTTACAATGATATACATTTTATAGCTAAAAAAAACTGCCCTTTGAAAAGAATGAAAAACAATAAGATTTGGTAAACAGCATTGTGATATATAATTTACTATGATTAGCATCGCCCATAACGACAGTCATCATTTATATAACAGACACTGCAGAATACCATATAACCAACACCATACAGCCTTTCAAATATCAAAATTATAAGGTTTGGACAAAGGCAATAACTCATCATTGTGGCACAAATTGGCATCATAGCAATATCACCAATGATCTGATTGATCAGCAAAATTTGTTTTACCAAACCACTTTCTGCCCCTCCCCTCACACTAAAGTAATGTGAAAAGTATGTAGTTAGACTCTCTCTCTCTCTCTCTCTCTCTCTCTCTCTCATAAACACACACACACACACACACACACACACACACAAACAAACACACACACACACACACACACACACAATCTCTCTCCCTCTCTGTCTCTGTCTGTCTGTCTGTCTCTCTCTCTCTCTCGTTCACAAACAATGTGCATTCATGAATGCAACACAGACAACGCGCGTGCTTCGAACACACACGCACACACACACACACACGTACACAACACATGCACACACACATACGCACGCACAAACAACGCACACACACACAAACACACACACACACACACACACGAAATAACCAAAGTACAGAAAAGGAGATAGAAGAATGAGGGGGGGATGGGGAGAACGAGTATGGTTTGATACTGACATCTTTAACTTCATTATCTGGATTGGCTAGCAGAAGGCTACTTACGACTTACAGAGATTGATCCTGTCAGTTGGCAGGTCGTATCCCATCGAAACAAAACTTTCATTTTTAGGGAGACTTCTAAACAAACTTTTTTTAACGATGCATAATAGCTTCAGTATTGGTGGGACTGACTCAGGAGCTAAAATGGCTGTTAAGTATCACACGAACAAAGAGATGGTTTGTTCCTCTTTTAAAGAACACGGTTGGTACAGGGTTTCAGTCAAAACTATCAATCACTACCACCCACAAAACCCTGAATTCACAATCACAATGGTACACAGTACCGCGCGAAGGCATAACTGTAAAATGACAGCCCTCGTCACTTTTGTTGACGTTTATTTTAAAAAGATCAGATACTATACAAACAGTTCAGAGCAGTCTTGGACAATGAATAACCAAACTGGTGTATTTTCGTCATGAGAAGCAAGCATTTACCGATCAGCCCTCTTAATTAGAGACATCTATCAAACATTCAATGTTACCACTCAACGTTAACTTGGTGGCGTCTCAAATTGGGAAAGGGTTGCGGCAATGGTAGTAGTATTAGTAGTAGTAGTAGTAGTAGTAGTAGTAGTAGTAGTAATAGTAGTAGTAGTAGTAGTAGTAGTAGTAGTAGTAGTA
>JBCIKM010342620.1:0-11254 GCA_039654465.1 Melibe viridis
TTTTGTACACAAAGGGGGTTTAAAGATCTTGGGTCTTCCTGTACCATAATGCTGTTTTATGTGATGGCCATTGCTTACTTTTGTAAGGAGGGATGATATTTTTTGTCATTGTAAATCATCTCTCAGTGGTGTTATGTGGTTTGAGAGATAGTATTTATTTTTTAGTGTAAATCATCTCTCTACTGTTTTTGGTTTGATCTGTTCCCTCTTTTAACTAATCTAGCATCTTACTTTCCTCTGGGCTCCTCTATGACCCTCTTGGGGCCCTAAAACCTCCAATAAACAAAGATCCGGAGTCTCCCTGAACCATTATGCTGTTATGAGTGATGGCCATTGCTTATTCTTGTTTGGAGAGATGGTATTTTTTTGTCATTGTAAATGGTCTCTGTGGTGTGTTTTGAGAGATTTATTTTTTAGTGTAAATCACCTCTGTGCTGTTTGTGGTTTGAGCTATTCCCTCTAATAATTTTAACGAAGTCTCTTCTTACTTTCCTCTGGGCTCCTCAATGACCCTTGTGTCATGGGGGCCCCTGCACGCTGGCAGGTGAAAACGCTCCAAAGGCAGTGGAGTCCCTGGTGGGCTCTTCTGTTTCTTATTTTACACTGAAGCTATATCATCTTACTTTTTCCCCCTTTTCTGTGATGAGACCCCATGCCTTTAACACCCGATTGTCTCATAGCTGGGTTGTAAAGCCAAAGGGGCAACATAAAAATAAAAACTTTGGTGTCTCATCAAGAACGAAATTCCCAGTTTTGTACATGAATCAACCGATGAAGACATTTACCCCGCCACTGTCCTTGGTGGGTCTACTTCTGTCTTTTTAGTGTGTAAGTCATCTCTCTGCTGTACTGAAACTGGTTTTATCTGTTCCCTCTTTTTTAACTCTTAACTTTCCTGTGACCCTCTTGTGTCATGGGGCCTTAAAACCTTCAATAAACAATAAAACCATTCGGTCCAGAGTGTTGACTTCATCAGAAACTAAAATGAGATAAAGGAAATAAAACGGGACTGTTGACTTGATGAAGCGAGATGACTATCCAGATGCCACTGTTCGAGATTGGAGGCGTCCCTGGTATCTCGTCTACTTCTGTTTCTTTTCTTCATACGGAAGCTTTTTGTCTTACTTTTTCCCCAACTCCTTTCTGTCCTTAGTCCACTTTTTGTTGTCTTGTTTAGGTAACAGTGGTCACCCCTTATTTCAGGACTGCAGGGTCACACGTTTATTAAACGTACTGAGTACATTTGTACACTACACAAAGGGGGTTTAAAGATCTTGGGTCTTCCTGTACCATAATGCTGTCTGTCACTGTCGTCATATGCGATGGCCATTGCTTATTTTTGTAGAGGAGGAATGATTTTTTTTTTTTTTTACATTGTGTTGGTGTAGATCATCTCTCGGTGGTGTCAATATGTGTTTTGGGAGATATTTAATTTTTAACGTAAATCATCTCTCTGCGGTTTGTGGTTTCATCTGTTCCTTCTTTCTACTAATTCTAATACTGGTATGTTACCCCCCTTTGTGTACTAAAGTACTCAGTACGTCTAACTTGTGACCGTGGCGATGTACGTACATACCAAAAGACATGAAATATGGGATGACCACTAACCTAAACAAGACAACAAAAACTGGACTCCGGACAGAAAGGAATAGGGGGAAAAGTAAGACAAAAAGCTTCAGTATAAAAGATAAGAAACCGAAGAAGAGGTGGTACGTCCAAGGGACACTGCCAACCTCATTTCCCCAGTGGACAGACCACAAGGGCAGAATAGACGAAAAAATGGCCGAATGAAATAGAAGTAGAAGAGGGGGAACATGAAACCAAAGGGCAAAAGATAAGAAATACTAGAAGTAGAGTCCACTTTGGACTCACATCAATCACACAAAGACATTATTAGGATATGTATCCTCAAAAGTTTATTTTGATCTGGAAAATCAAATGAGAAAAGGCACAGATGATAGAAAGATATAATAAATAGAGAGAAAACATTTGGCTGGTTTTTAAACTGAAATATGTGCCCCCCAAAAAAAGGATGAAACTTGTTATTGTTAGACTTAATTCTAGTTTGGTGTTGGTTCAGCATGGTAGCCTCCCATATGATAGAGCAGGTTGTCTTTTTTCTTTCAATTTTAGTCATCTTTACAGTTAAAATATCAGTTGTAAAATCGATTGGAAAATTCAACTTTTAAAAAAATGTGAGCCTTATGTACTTCTAAACTAAAAATAATTCAAAAATCGTTCTCTTCTGAAAGTGTCTTTTTTTTTACTTTTATTAAGCATGGATTCACACAAAAATTTATTTATTTTTTTTACATTTCTATTTAGCATAATAATAATAATAAGGGTTTGTGGGTTTTTTTTCTATATTTTGAAGGTGTGATACAAGTTAATTAAAAGTTAAGGTTTCAAACTATTTTTATTACTTAGATTTCACTATCACTATCCAGTAGGACAGTATAAATACATGTGATTCCGATGATACTTAACACCAGGATGATGGAGACACTTCAGTGGATTTCTATTTCCCCATTTATTTAAAAGTATTTCAGATTCCAGTCAGTCAGCAGAGCAGCTACCACAAATCTTTTCCTCACATTTCAATAAAATAATATAAATTGAGCTCAAAAATAACAAAATCAAGGAGAGTTAAAGTAGTTAAAAATGGAAAATATTTACCATCATTATCTAAGATGTAGAGGGCTTAGAAGATGATTAAGTATACGGAAGAGGATTTGGTCTAATGTAGAATGTATCAATCATATTATGCTCGATCGGCATTGATCACAAAATTGAAAAACATATTTATCGCATCACATTATGGAAAATGAAATTCATCTGTTTAACTGACAATAATGAAATTAATAAAAAGATAAACATAAAAAATTCAAGAAAGTCACTCTATAACCAAAGATTGTGACTGGAGGAAAACTTATGTTTATTATTTTGATGTTAAAAATTATATTACAATTATAAATTCTTGGGGGAAGACATAAACAATAACAAAATTCAGACAAAACAGTAAATTTTCATATATATATATATATATCGTATATATATATATATATATATATATATATATATAAAATAAAGAGAGAGAGAGAGAAAAATCATTGCTCAACCAAGTGAGTGAAAGGAAAAGCAGTGGAAATGTTGAGAAAAATTATGACCATCACACTAAGGGTAAATAATAAACAGCAAGAGGATATTTTAACTTGAATGGTTATATTGTATTATCCCTATTTAAAGCGCACCCCGCATTTGAAAAAATATAAGTTCTTGGGAGTGCAATATGATAATCATACCCGAGAACGACATCAGCTGAGGGATAGAATACCTGTATTTCTAAAAATCATCATAAAAATTAAAAAGAAAATGATACCTTTGATGCTGGAGACCCAATTTGTAAAGTAGCCGTATCGTAAGCCTGCCAACTCAGCAATTTAATTTGAAGGTGTGCATAAAAAAAAAAAATATATAAAAAGATGAATCATCATCATCATAGTTTGCTGCACCGATACCGGACCCATTCTAATTCTATTGCTTCAGGAGTGCTGGATCTGAGGTCCTGGTCTGGAAAATCTGGAATGAGCTTTGTATGTTTCTTTCTTTGTCTTACTGGTAAACTATATTTTCCTTTATTCAGTCTTAAGACAATAAGTACGGTATAAATATTATAGAGACATTTGTTTGTTGTTTTTTTTGGGGGGGAGGGAATGTGCTTTTGATAGGGATTATAGGATACTGACCATTTATCTCCTTAAAATTTATTGACTTCAAATTTGACAGAAAATTGACACACAGGAATAATAAAAACGCAGGTTGCATCCCAAGTTCTTTTCAGCCTCCACCATAACAGAGAGATCGGCAACTGTCAATTTCAATCAATCTGTCAGTTCAGAGGACAATGGAAACAGTAACAGACTGCATTGACATCGGGATGACATAGCAATGGCATGTGATTCAGTTCAAGACATTTTTTCAACAAAATGTAACTTATTCAAAACTACAGCTGAATCAACAAACTAAAAAAATGTCTGAACAGCATTCTCTCTTTTCAGATGATGTCAACTGTCACCCCTGAACAACTTACATTTTTCTATAAGAAGCGGACACAAAGGGTTCCAAAGGTTTTAATAGGTACTAAAACTTAACCTGTAGCAGCTTATCTATTCAGATTCAGTTACAAAGTTGATACCAGTAGGTGGACCCTTGAGCCCGCACAGCAAAATGCAGGTTTTGAGATAGGTGGACCCCAGGCCAGTTCAAAGCTGTCTGACGACCTTCTCATATCACAGGTAGCTAAAAAAAATATAAACAAGGCCAACAGACTTGTATCGTTGCTTCCAACTCGATATCTTTATAAAATGAATTTCTCTTTTTTTAAAGTAATTAAAGTGTGGCTTCTTTTGACTAGTTTATCTTCATTCTTGTATCTCTTTGATTTGTTTATAAAAAGGGAGAGGAAACCCTTTTGATTGCCCACTATCCAACTGCCCATTTTCAGATTTTGAAGGGGAAAACCATTTTTATTTCTATCATGTACTTCATTGAAGTAATTGAACAAGATCCAGATTCCTATGTTTCCTTTGGTTGTTGTAGACAACATTGTCTTTCCATCTGAAAAATTGTACCGAGCTCTACATCTACAGGCTACTTGTATCGTCATAGGTGTTACATGTTCCTTGCATGCCAGAACCATGGTGGCATCAAGCTCTCACAGAATGGTGACGACCGTGGATAGGCGTTATATATAAATGTCACATGTCATCTCATATCATCTCCATTTTAACGGTACCAAATTTAGATTATAGCATTGATGATTTTAATTTGAAAATGATAATGATACACAATATAGAGACAGCCACAATCTGTAAGACCTATGGGGAGGAGGGAGGACTGAACAAGAGCAACTTACGTGGGGGATATCCAGATGGAGGGTAGGCGCCACCTGGGGGAGCTGCAATACAGGAAATATGGAGTTACAACAGAGCATACTTGTAAAGAACTTGTAAAAATTTTGATGGTTTGTTTGGTTGTTGTTGGCTTTTGGGCTCCATGACACATGAGGGTCATGGAGGTGTCCAAGAGGAATGAAAGATGATAGATGGGTTACAAGAGCAGATAGGCTTTGACCCTGCCAGAGACATTTCATAGAGAGATGATTTACTAGAAAAAACATATAATATCCCACAGACAAGAGCCAACATACCCACAGACATAGGTACAGCAGGCAGAGCCACGACTATTTAACAGAACACAAATGAACAGTGTATGTGGATGTGAAAGTAAGCACTGGAGAGTGCTATAGAATGTAAGACGATGGTATTTGCTAACAAGTTAAGACAAGAAAGTAGAACCCACTGGGGACAGTGGTGGGGGTAATGTCTTCATCAGTTGATTCAGGAACAAAACACCACAACAATACCTTATGGAGCTCATTTATTTGTTGAGTTGCCCATTTCAAGAATTTTAGTCACCTGCTTTTCAGAGAACTCATTTTCAATAACAATTTTTATGCTGTTGTGGATGTACCTTCATCCCAATTTTTTTCAGGTTTGATTTGTTGAGAATGGTTCAGAGTTTATTTGAACTTTATTTCCTCCAAATTCATCCACTGGCTGGCAGACTGGCAGGCTGCCATCTTTTGAACTTATTTTGGTTCTTTACTTAGTACCCTCAGTATGGTATAATAGTGTGAAGCAGGTCAGATCAAATGATCCTCCTTTCATTTCGATATCTTGAAAAATTAAAATCAGTATTAGAACTGTCAAGCTTTGAACTCCAGTAGAATGTGAATAAGTGGAGAAACCGTCAACCATGTTTAAAAAAAACCGCAAAAAACCTGCAATTAACGGAGTCACATGAGCTCTGTAGATAACACTTCAACTGGTAATTCGCAAGAATAAAATGTCACAACCTACCCTGGAATGGTCCTGATGGAGCACCCTGAGCCCCATAAGCGCCCCCTGGTGGTGGAGCATACTGCGCTGCAGGTGGAGGAGGGTAGGTACCAGCCGGATATCCACCAGGGGGTGCTGCTGCTCCAGGGTAGGCGCCATGAGGTTGGGGAGCACCGGGGTATCCTGTAGGAGGCCCTCCAGGATAGCCAGTAGGGGGTGGAGCTCCACCAGGATAGCCGCCATGGGGGGGAGGGTATGCTGGATTCTGGGGCGGATATCCCTGTGCCCCTGGTAAATTTCAGAGGGAAGTTTTCATATGTATGAGAGTGTGCAGAAATTAAAATGGAGCAAATACAAAATTCCTCATTCATCCCTAGTGAGTTAACAAGACTGATATAAAAACAAATGCTCAAAATATTTCCTGCCTGAATTGCCCACATCAAAGGTTCCCAATCTTTTGGTACTCATACTCATAATCTCTTTCCTAAAAAAATGCTAAAGCCATGCAATCCCTTTCTTAGGACTTACATCAGCAGCTTAATTTTCTTTTCATGTTCGGTCAACTGATTTAAGTGCAGACAAAGAATCTTTTGAAAGTAGGTTTTGTAAACAATTTATTTGAAAATATTTAGAAAATTGTCTTCACCTGTGCTGTTATCAAATGATCATTTCAGGCCCTAGGAGCCATACTACCTCATCTTCGGCATCTCCTCCCATCAACAGATGTGCAATCAATTATTAGCACCAAGATATTTGCAAGTCCTCCACAGCCCATTCTTTTTCCTCCCTTTAACCAACACAATTATGAATCACATAATTAAGCCTATTTAACTCCAGTAATAACCAACACAGTGCCAAACCTGTAGTACCCTCCACGCTAGCATCCAACAATTTAAATGTATGTCAAACACTCACATACTTTTAGCAATGGTTCCATTACTTGATTGCCAATGTAAAAGGTGGTAAAACTTTTGTATAGGGCAGGTATGAAAATACGTTTAAAGTCTAGAAGAAATACACAGTGCCTACAATTTTAATTTTAGTTAAAAATACAAGTAGAAAGAAAGTAAAAATTTGGTCTATTATAAGGAGAAGGAGTATATTGAGCAGACACAATGAGCAATTTCTATAAGTCTAAGAGTCTTCGTTATCTGTATCTGATAGGCCTGTTACCTGGGTATCCAGTGGGTGGGGGGTGTGTTCCTACAGGGTAGGCTCCTGGCACAGCCCCATGCTTGCCAGCCCCGTGTTTGCCGTGGCCTTTCTTGCCTGCTTTCATTGGGGGAGCCCATGCAGGACCTCCGTGCCAGGGCTGAGAGAAGAAATAAAGACAGAAAGAGAAAGAGACAGTGGATCAGAGAGAAAAGAGAAAGAACAAAAGAGAGAAATAAAGAGAGAGAGAGCGAGAGAGAGAGATGGAGAGGGATACAGAGAGAGAAGGAAAAAGAAGGAGAGGGACAGAGAAGGAGATAGAGACAACATCAAAACCATTAATTCACAAAATGTATTTCATTTCCTTACTCAGTGATGAATAGTAGTCAGCCTGAACAAAAATTAAATTATCTGAACTTAGGCTTCAAATTTACATCTTAGCCAATCACAGACAGCCCTTGAACATTACAGGTTAGTAATGACACATATTTCTACTAACACTCAATCATGATCTTAATTTTTATTCAATACCTGTTATGTCATGTGTAATGTACTTGGCATTTAGAAAACCGGGTCACATAAAGAGGTCAAAAAGGGGTCTATTGAGGTCCTAGAAAGACTTTGCATGATCAAATTAGTAAGAAATAGAGGGAGGAGTGATAAGTTTTAAGCAGTTAATTGTCTTAAATTGGATGCTTAAGAACTTTCCATCAGGTACTTTTTTCCCGAAACTTTTAGCTACTGAAAATTCTCCGAAACATTTTTTCCTTATTGAGATCAATAGACCTCTTTATTAGTGGTTTTAGGGCCCCATGACATTCAAGGGTCATAGGAGCCCACCTGGGCATTACAGCCTACGAGCGAGTAGTTTGGGAATTTTGTCGGCGGTGGAGAACTTTCACAGTACTGGAGCCCAGCAGGCTGAAAAAGTTTTAGCTTCTATTCTATGGTCAATGGTGGTGAGACTGAAAGTAATACTCCGTTTCACAGAGTTTACTGATATAACTGAAGAAAGAGGACTTGGTCGCCATGCATAAACTTTCTTACATTTTTAATCTCTAACAATCAAATTTTTTTGCCATTTATCTTAAAGAATACTTCACAATACAGCTTCAGCCTCAGTGATGATGCAAGATAAATGTGACAAAATTTATTCATCATACACCTCTTTAATTATTGTAGACATCTCACAATTACAAATGATCTCTTTATGCCAGTAAGAAATAAGTTTTTCTTTGAAGGTCATAAAAAAAAACCCCACAAACATAGATGCAAGCAGGAAAAAACTGCATATACTCACAGGAATAGATCCGTGCGGAATGCCTCCCTAGAAAAAAAAAAGGATGTAAACTTTTATAAGAGCAGCTTTATTGAACAGTGAATGTACTGCAATAACGTTATTCTATAATCTTTCTTATTAAACACTAGAATACATTTACTTTAAAACTCACAAATCTCAAACAATAAAAGTTTAATACTATTGTCCACACCTGGATTTCTTTTCGTTTTGTTCTCTCAATTATTTGTGACTTCCGACTTTCAAGCTTCATTTAGTAAGTACCATTAGTCTGTGTATGAAAAGTAATGTAAATATTCTGTAACAAGAAACATTTGCTGCCACCTTTTCAAATTCTAAGATAGTCTGATACTCAAATTGCTTTTTCACAATCGAATGAAAATCTAGAGATCATACCTTCTTCATTTGTTTCTTCCATTTCTTTCGCATTTTCTTTTCATGCTTGGGCAGATGCTTCCATTCATCGTCAGAAGAATCACTACTCGAAGAACTGCTTGATGAGGAAGAATGCTTTCCATACTTGTGTTTCTTGCCCATTTTGTAGAAAGACCCAAATACAAACTTGGTCCTTAATCTTTCAAACCTAAAACAAATATTTTAAAAAACTACATAACAGGAATTTTTTTTTAAATTCATTGTGAGGGATTGAGAAAAACATCTTTTGATGTGTTTATAGCATTGCTGGATTTGCTTATGATTGGATAAAATCCATTTTCTCTGATCACAGATCAAAGTCATGGTACATAGTGAAAAATTACCCTTTTGATGATGTGATCTAAGGGGCTCTTCAGGGAAGGATTTTAGATCCTTTACTCTTCATGAATGTCAACAACCTACCTCATCTTGTTTCATCATCGATGATTTTTTTTATGACACCGAAATTGATGGTTCCTCTACAAACCCAATCCCTATTCACGATAATTTATTTGAGTTGATTGAACGGACAATCTTAAGTAAATTGTTTTTTAAGCTTTTCAATATGTAAGGTACCTGCGTATTACATACATGGGGGAGAAAATAAAGAAAATCCTTCCTTTTAATATCTTTTTATATTCATCATGACTAAATACTGATTCCTCAGCCATGTCCACATCATGAAATTGTGATTTTCGATTAAAATTTTGGCTTCAATAATAATCCATGCCACTCAGTGCAAAGCATTACATTGTAATATTATCATTACATCATAACAATGATACATTCAATGCACTTGGACTCATCAAGGAGATAGCAATTTACCAATTACAAAGGACGCCACTTCCATAAATATTAGAAAAAGTAGTTGTCTTTAGACAGGTGTGGTTTTGTTTTTATACCAGATGTTGAAAATATAATCAATTTGACTTGTTGCCTGTTTTTATATCCTGTTAAATATTGTGCTTGACTTTATCAAACTGTTAATATTGTAAAAAATAACTGTTGATTATTTACATATAATATGAATTAAATATGACTTCGTACACAAATCATTCAATGTTTACAAGCCCTAAAAAACCTGATTTTCTGTATAATGTAAGTACAAAATTGTATGAAAACAAAAACAAAAATTACTGTCTGCCTTTGAGTTTCCTTCAGATTTTGTCTGCACTTTCACCAAGGTACTTTTTAATTATTTCATCCAATGGGAATTTTTTTAGATAGGGATAAGCTAAAAGTAAGCAATTTTATTAACAAAATTTGATTTTAGATACCTAGATAAAAATAAAATAGTGTCCCCAGCAGATCCATGATGTGTATCGGATAAAGTATATAACATGAGAGAAAATAAGGTGGAGAAAATTTCTGCACATTAGTTTTTTATGCATCTGGGATTAAAATAGTCTAGCTCAGAGTGGTTCTGAACTACTGTTTCCTCTTGCTTGAGATTAAAAGTTCCTGTGTCAGAGAGCAATGGATGAAAACTTCATGTGTGAACATTGCCTGACTCAGAATCAGGAGATCCCTACGATACACAACGAGGTAGGAATGATCTTGCAGGCAGCTGAAAAGACAGTATAAATTATTGCTTAAAGAACGGGGGATAATTGCAGAGCTAATAACTTGATAAGCTTTAACACTGAACAACAAAGCATCGCTTGTACCTCGGTTTCCCAATTCTCTCCTAGTGTGAAGTGTAAATATTTGGGTGTAGCTCTCCAACTTTCAGGAAGGAAGTGACATCTCACCTTGGTAATAACACATTTTAGTATGTGGTAATAAGCCTTTCCTGCGGGCTGTTCAGTAACCCGGCGCCTAGTCATTCATTGCAGGCGCCCCACTACAGAACGGAGTGCCGCACAGGCTGCTGACAGAACGGAGTGCCGCACAGGCTGCTGACAGAACGGAGTGCCAGAACGGAGTGCCGCACAGGCTGCTGACAGAACGGAGTGCCGTGTAACTTAAAAACAAAACAATTGCAAATAATACGAACCTGTTGCAATACTGTCTGGGAACAGATAACAATTAATTCACTGGTGAATGAGTCAACAAATTTTTTTTTAAAATTAAAATAAACATAAAATAATAGTAAATGAATGAATAAATAAAAAAATAAACGAATGAATGAATAAATAAATCCACCAATAAATAAATCAATCAGTTAACTAATAAGCAAATAAGTAAATCCATCAATAAATAAATCAATCTATCAACCAATAAGTAAATAAATCAATCAAACAATAAATAAATGAATAAATAAATAAATAACATTCATCTCAAGGGTAGTAGTTTGTTTTTGTTTTGTTTTGTTTTTGTTTTTAAGAAAATGATTGGTGATATTGTAAAAAACGCCATTGTCAGCGAAGCAATAACGTGTACTTCGAGAGCATGGAGACTGTGGGAGAGAGAGGGGGAGGTAGGGAGAGAGAGAGAGAGAGAGAGAGAGAGAGAGAGAGAGAGAGAGAGAGAGAGAGAGAGAGAGAGAGAG
>JBCIKM010342729.1:248-11252 GCA_039654465.1 Melibe viridis
TCACAACAGTCATCTTATCACAACAGTCATCTTATCACAACAGTCATCTTATCACAACAGTCATCTTATCACAACAGTCATCTTATCACAACAGCGTTGCAAACAGTCTTATCACAACAGTCATCTTATCACAACAGTCATCTTATCACAACAGCGTTGCAAACAGTCTTATCACAACAGCGTTGCAAACAGTCTATTCACTCAGTGCCAGAAGTAGACACGCTTTTCTTTTGAAACTCTTTACTATCACAGTCAATTTGATTTGCATTCATCAGTGTGTGTGCCTCTATGCGTTATTGATCCTAGTATAGTGTCTGCCTACCCCTATTAAGAGCTTTGAGGTCTTGCTGATTGGTGCTCTATTGCATTGTATATCATGATCATTTATAATTAAGACGAGTTTTAGACCCTACCATCGGTGTCAAAGCCTTTTTGTTTGTCAAATTATTTACTGATTTGACCTGTGACATCTTGGGCTTTAATGCAAACATCAAACCAAAACAGGAAATTCTTAAGTTAAGACTTTCAACGTCCAAGATAGGATCACTCTTTTTCTTATCCTGAAAAGACTTCACTTTTCATTAGGATAAACCTGAACTGTATATGGCAGTTGCAGTAAAAAATTGCATCAAATCATTTATATGGCATAGAGAAAATTAGAACATTTAAGCCTGTAGGCAGGCACTTTTATGACCCAGAAGTGTTTTATTGCCCTGAAACAAGCATAATAAACAAACAAACAAATCTTGAATTAGAGAAGGAGACTATCCCTCAAGATTGTTTGGCTGGGAAAGTAAATTTGCCCTCTTCTGACCAAAAATAAACAGAAAATGTTAAAGGCACAGTGCTGAGGTTAGTCAAAGCCATAGAAAGAAAGGGGAAAAAAAACAGGTACTCATCCAAGGAGAGAATCAAACCCAGGACCTGTTACTGAAGAAGAAAAAGAAAAAGAGAGACAACCTGTGTTTGTCATATTTTTCTCTTGCAGACGTCTGCTCCTGCCAAGGCCTTGTTCCTGCTGTCTGTGTTCTTTGTTGTCTTGATGCTGCCAGGCAGAGCCACCTGCTCGTATGCCTTCGAGGACATCATCGGTGTGCTAGCCATCCTGTGCACTGCTCCCTATTTTCTCTTCTTTTGCAGGTGAGTCACAAACATTTCATTTTTAGACATGATAACTGCAATTACTGTATATTATGTGCTTTTAAAAAGTTCGGTGGACCGATCCTCTTCCTGTCTTTGTTTCTTGTGATCCAGAGCTTTTCCCAGCTCCTTCGAGCTGGGTCCCGACACTGCTTAGGCAGTATGAAGGGATATGGATAACGAAACAAAAAAGTTTTGCACGCCCTGTTGTAAATTCGCTCATTGGTTATTCTCAATGGTCAGATAGCACCAAGGCAACAGCATCTATAAATTGGCATAAAATTGAGTAATACCCCCTATGTATTCCTCATTATGCCTAGCAAAATTAGGCACAGTGGACTGATCATATTCCTGTTTTCATTTCTTGTGATCCAGAGGTTTTCCCAGCCCCTTGGAGCTGGGTCCCAACACTGCTAAGGCAGTATGAAGGGACAAGGATAACAAAACAAAACAAAAAAGTTTTGCCAAAATATTCAAGTTCAAATTCTTTTTTTTTTTTTTTTTACAGAGTAACAGGAAAAAGGTGAACTTTGTCTGAGCCTACTGGTGCCAATTATTTCTCCACTTTAAATTAATTCAGGCTGGTGTAGTTTGCAGTTTTACTATATGTTAATGTTTGTGATAATAATTAAACAAACAAAAAAAAAGATGAAAAAGATAAAAACTGTCTTTATTAATCCTATGGGGGGAGATGTGTCTTCTGGGTCTGTCCCAAAGGAAGACTGAGGCAACGCAGGCTGCGGCCGCAGTTCAGCACGGCTGTGTGGTTGGTCCAATGGTTCCAGCAAGATTGGAAGCCACGCTCTTCAGGATTGGAGACTGACACCTTTCCAACTGAGCCACTGAGTCTACAATGGCCCCAGCAGTTAATGAATGTGTTGGTAGTTTTACTGACTTATTCTTAAAGGGTACAGAGAAAAGACTAATAACTTTTGATAATCTTTTCACTCCATCCAGAGGTTTCAGTATTGTTGGTCCTTCTGTTGTGATGATCTACAACATGATTCATGGAGACTTGCTGCGGTTTGTCATCATCTATCTTGTCTTTCTCATTGGTTTCTCCCAAGGTAAGCCCATTGGTTATTTTAGCCTCTCTACAATATTGCTTCTACTGAAAATAAGTAAAGATTTATTACATTTGCCAAAAGTCTATGTGTCATTTTTAAAAATAAATTTCTGTTGTCAAAGTGTGGGTGCTGTGAAATTTGATTTGATTGTGTTTTGTTTTTTTTCTATCTTTTTAGTTAAAAGAAAATTAACAAAATAGAGAAAGTATATCTAATACTGCTTTGTCATAGGTTGATAGTTGAGCAGTTTTATTGTTGTATGGAGTCATACCATGTGCCTGTCTTAATGTATAACTATGTGAAGTTTTCTTTCAGCTTTTAACAATCCAGCCTGCTGTTATCAACAAATCAAAAATTCTTTCAACAATCTTTCCTAAGTTTCTCTCTATTTTCATCTATACATTCAAGTTTTATTTATCAAGCAATGTCTCTTTTAGTATCTATCTTGAAGGTGAATTATGTTGTAATAATATACAGAGTATCCTGTTTTTTGGTGGATTTTTTTCTTCATGCTGAAATGTTCTTCAGAAAAAGAAAAAAGAAACTTTTAAAACTTGAATTGTATGTGATGTTAAGATCATTTTTTTAAATGCCGTAATACAGAGACTCAGAGTAGTCGGCTAAGATACGCAAGAACATTGAGCTCTGAAGTTATTATCAAGAACTGCCATGAGGTTAAGCTTTTTCTAAATTGTAACATTGTACTGCCAAGGGTCAGATCCAATATTCTTGTCTTCAAAAAAAAAAAAGAAGATTTGCAAGGAATATTGTGGGGATTTTTGTGATTAATTCTTGTAGATGTGATCAATGTTTTCAAGGTATTTCAATCTTATCTTATGTATAAAAGGTCAATGGAGTTGGGTTTTGGCTTTGCATATCTGAATTTTGACAAGAAGAACTTGAGATGTTTATTCAGATTAAACCTGTTTTGGTGTGAGCTTGTAATCAAGGGAACTTGCCTCAAAGGTTGATGAAGTCTTTTTGTCGTTATCATTATCATTATTGCAAACTAATGTTCTGTGTTCTAAATGGTTGTATGGAGTCCATTCACTCCCCTTTCTTAAAATTAGATGGCGGGGAAAACCACTGGAAATTTAGTGGGAACTGAACTATTCAGATTCGCTCGTTTGTGAAATTGAATTTTCAGGGTAAATTTGAATAGCCATTTTGAGCTTTTACTTTTAATCAAGGTGCACCTTGGGGATTTAAACTTTACAATTCATATTCTTTTACACCACTTTTAAGGTCTAGTTTCACTTCTTTCAATGCTTCACAGAAACAGATCAAGTGACGTTACAATCATTATAATGAATTATTGCTATTATTATTATTATTATTATTATTATTATTATTATTATTATTATTATTATTATTATTATCATTATTATTATTATTGTAATACTATGCTATTAAAGAAAACTGGCCAAGCAATTGCTATTTTTCCCATACTTTGAAAATTACAAGAGTTTTCTTCAATACTCTTATGTGAGCTGAAAATTATAAAAGTTTTCTTCTATACTTTTATGTGAACGTGAGCACACTTTGAAGTATCTTCATCGTTTATCAAGAAAAAAGATCTGATTCTTTTTTTTTTATTGCTGCTTTTTGTGTTCTTTCAAAGAGAGCGTGATAAATGTTTTCTTTATATCCTTCTGATCTTTTCAACCTTCACAATGTGCACTAATTCTTCATTTGAATTTTCACAGCAAATACTTCACATTCTTAAAATCTGCCTTTTTCCATCCAATCGCAACAATCTGTGTATTTTTTCTTAAGCTAAATTTTCAAGATAAGTTCATTCTGTCCTTATGAACATGAAAACTGTCTTTGATATTGAATGACTAAAATGTATTGCGTTTTGCTCTTTTCTTTCCTGTGTGGACGCTCTGTCCCACCTCTAGCTATGTATATCGTGTTTATGGGATTGGAAGGAACCTCCTTTGAGAAGCCGGAAGAATCTATTATGGCCATGTTCATAATGTCTCTTGGTCAATTTGGTGACTTCTATGATGCATTTGAATCAACTCGTTTCCCAGCTTTGGGAAAAGTATGCTTGCATTATTGACAAATTGGCACTTTGTTTTCTCCTTTTTTTTTTTTTTTTTTTTTTTTTTTTTTTTTTTTTTTTGTCAGTGTTTTATAGTTTGAATGTGCTGATTTTGTTGTTGTTGCGGTGCTATCAAATAGTTTTGCTCATTTTTTTTGTTCTTTTTTTTCAAAGCATTTTTGTTTGTCTTGAAAGCATTGTTTGGTTTAACTTACTCACATCAGCTTATTTGTTATGTATCTTTTAAAAAATTGTCAACAATTTGCTCGAAAGTAATTCTCTTGAGGTTGGGTATATTAACCTGTTTGTCTCAATTTTATAATTGGTTGAAATGGTGCAAGTGTTCTTGAACTTGAATTTTTGATCAGCAGTTTTCAATTTAGCTTATTATAAACCTAAAAACAAAAGTTGAATTTTTTTTATTATTATTATTATTTCTCTTTCTAATTTTTAAAAATATTTTCCTGTTGGTGAATTTTACATTCAGGGATTCTTTTTAATTTCTTTTCTCTATCTTCTTCAAGAAACATAGTTCCCTATCTATAACCATTGAGATCATGTTAAATCTTTGCTTTTGGCAAAACTGATCTTCCCATGTCATGTGCTGTTGTTCATTCTTTGCCATTAACACACAAAAATGTTCTTTACTAATTTTTCATTGTTTTTGTGTTTTGTTTTGAACCTAGATCTTTTGTTTTTCAGCGGATCAAGTTTCACATAAAACTTCTTCTTATAGTTATTTGTTTCAGGTTTTTATCTTTCAACATTATTTCGCCCTCTTTTCCATTACTTTTTTTTTTTTTTTGTACAAAATATTGAAGACACAATGAATTACATAAATCATCCTTTTTTGTTTTTTAATTAGTCTGTTTTCAATTAAATTCATTTCAGTAACATCCCAGCTATACTAGTTTGTGGCCAGTGATGTCCAGTGGTTTAGGCTATGAAACCGCAACCTAAATGAAACATTTCAGATTGATACTCTGTTTTACACAACATAGGTTATTTCTGTACCTGTCATGCTGAGGATCAGTGAATTTTCTTGATCCTTTTAAGAATGCCTAAGCAAATCACAAGAATTTCTACCATGCACAGATGCAAATTTTGAGGGTTTTCTTTTTGTTTACGTGTTGAAGAATCATGTGAGATTGCTTTTGTCGGCATGGTTGCTTCTGTTGGTGTTCTCATCTTGTTTTATGTTGCAAAGCCGCTTATAAGAACTGTAGTATTGTTCAATATTTAGCGTAATCTGATCTTTGTGCGTACTAGATTCCAGACATAATAATGTCAGCTTGTAAATTGTTTGTTTCAATACAGAGAAAAAAGTTTCTTTACCCCATTTCCATTGTATTGTCCTTAATTGTGACAGTTTTAGAGATGTGCATCATGATTTTTGGTTTTAACACTTTTTATTTTTTAAGGTTTAGATGGTTCATAGATTCATTTGGATAGTATAATTGCATTCTGCAATTTCTTTTACAGATATAGGTAAAATAATTTTGCCTCGGTACCTGTCAGTCAATTCCCAAAGCCTGAGTTATATTCCCTGCTTATAGAAAAAATTAAACATCTGCTAACGGAGAAGAAAATAAGCTCAGCTGTAAAGTTTTGTTTTCTAAGGCTAGTGACTAAATTCTCATTGTTTGTTGGCCTTTTGGCTTATTTTAAAAGGTGTTTGACTCAAATGCCATAAAGCAATAGTTGGAACCCTGGCCACGTCTATCATGTTTTACCATGTGCAACATGGGTGATACCTGTTGGCACCGAGCTAAGGCACAGTTGATTATCTGATGTGTTGAAAAGTGTATTATGAATGCAGTTTACATGTGTGTTAAAATGTTTAATTTAGCACCATTAATTCAGTTCAAATTTGGTAACATATTGAACAAAGCACAGTTCATACCATCAGTACAATCAAAATGATAGATCAATGGTTGCCAAATCTGCATATAAACATGCCCTTTGATTTTCATCCTATTGTTGTTGGGGGTTATTTGTCCTGAATGTTTTTTAAGAGTAAGAAATATTGCTGTGTTCAATATGTTTCCTGACTGTTCTCATTACAGGAAAAAACTCAATGGATAGACTTGTTTTCATTGGGGCCTTCAACATAGTACCCTTGTGAGTTAACAGACCAATTTCAAAGATCCTGAAGAGGTCAAAACACCTCCTGCAACTCCCTAACAGTCGCCATGTCAAACATGACCTGCAAATCTCTATTAATGCCAACAAAGCATTCAAAACATTGTCTTTTTATTACTTTTGTTTTAAGTGAAAAGAATAGGAAAAAAGCATGTGGTGCCATATCAGGAAAGTGAGGAGAAGGATCAATGGTCTTCATCTTCATCGAGGCCAGAAATTGATGTACAGCTCTTGAATGAGCGCAAGTACTTTTGTGGTGTAAAACCATCATGATGCCCAAGTATGTGGTCAATTTCTTCTGGTATGAGCTGTTCAGCAATTTCTGGCTTCAAAGAAAAATACAATCATTGATAATTGTGCATACTCCTCTGATATGGTATCATGTGCCTTTTCCTATTCCTCAAACTTAAAGTGAACTTAAAATGCCAGTGGAAGGACACCTTTTTTAATGCAGAGCTTGTTTGACATGGTGACCATTAGGATAGCTGCAGGACGTGTTTTGGTCTATTCAAGATGGTTGAAATTGGTCTTTCAGTTCACAGGGCGACTAAGTTGAAGGTCCCAATGAAAAAAGTATATCCATCGAGTTGTTTTTGTATAATAAGAGTTTGGGAGCTGTAGGAAGTGTTTCAGTTGCTTCAGGTTTGTCTAGATTGGTCTGTCAACTAATTTAATGGTCCCAATGAAAAAAAATATGTTGAGTGAGTTGTATTCGTGTAATGAGAACAGTCTTGAAACTTATTAAATACAGGCAGAGAAAAAAATAGTGATGAAGCACCTCAATTAATTAAAGGAGGCTGCCTCTCATAAGCAGAATGTAATCATTGGGGGGGGGGGGGGGGGTTATTGTTAAGAAATATACACAGCATGGACAGCATGAACTGAGTCCGAGTCATCCAATGCTTTATGCCTTGTTGCTATCTAGTCAACCGCCATACCTCCTCACAATTACAGTGATGAGAACAATATAATCAAAATGCATATGTTTTATCTGTCATTATCATTTATTCTTTTACTCCCTATTCAATTTGTATAAGATTTTCATCCTCTGTGATTTTTTTTTTTTCTAATTGGACCCTTCTCATTCCCCCATGGTTTTATTGAATTTTATTTTAGTTTATTTGGGCTATCATTATGTCATTATCTTTATTCAGGATTTTTGTTTTTTTAATATCATAACCAGCTTGATGGAGGCACAACCTGTAGTCAAGAGGGTATTTTAGCAGTACCCAAAAGAGGCTGGGATTCCTTTTTAGAATACCCAATAGTTTGTTTAAGTTGTCAGGCACAAACTCAACAAGCCAGATGTTAAGGGTCAAATTGTACAGCAGTGAAGGAAAAAAAAAAAAAAAGAAGAAGAAACCATGTTTTCAAAACGTGATTTTTTTTATATCAAGAACAAATGTTATATCCTCTGTTCTTTCAGTCATTAAAAAATCTCATGTATACCTGTGTTATATCTTGCCTTTAATCAAATTTGGCCAGATTGAGGTACAGGGATCAAACTGTACGTCACCAAATTTAGTCTTATTTTTTACCAGGCTAAAATTTGCTACAGAAAAGCTCAAAATCATAAGATTATCCATTTTTATTGTCAAGCAAGCACTACTCCTGCTTTGATAATTTCGGCACAAGTGGTTTGGAAATCTTTGATTTTATTTTTGAATACTACAAACAAATTAGGATGTATCTTTGAAAATCAAGACCAACTGAGTTTGTGCCTGGCATTTTAATTTATTTTTCCCTTATTACTCTTGCTTTCAATTTTTTTTTCTTCCTCTTTATTTACCCCGTTTTCTCTCCCAACAGCTGTTTATATTCCTTTTCGTACAATGATGCACACAGTCTTTTCACATCAATTTGAGGCCATCGTGGGAATGTTTTCCATGTCTGTCGGAGACTATGAAGACCTTTACGGATACTTTGAAGAACTCAAGGCACCGTTCAATGGACTCATAAAAGTGGGTAAATAGGCAGAGTATGGAAGTATTGCATGAGACATAACACTATGATTTAATGCACCTTTTCCAGAGCAAATGTAAATGTCGTCAAATTCATGTACAACATTGTGCACTTCATAAACAACATAGTCAATTCAAATTTGACAAAATAATAATATTTCTATTAATATTTCATCCATTCAGTCATAACCACGTCTGATATCAGAATAGTAGTATTATATATTATTGTTTTGTTGAATTTAAATTGACTATTCGTAGATGGAGTGCACAATGTCGTATATGAATTGGACAATGTTCACATTTGCTCTGGAAAAGGTTTAAAACTCTTGGGTCTTCTTTCCTCTAGAAGTGTCTGTACAGGAAGCGTGTTCATGTGTTTTGAGTATTTTTAAGGATGAAGAAATTTTTTTTTAATTTTTTTTTGTTTATGTATAACTCAAGGCACAAGAATATAAATATTGACGTTCACCAAAAAAAATGAAATAACAGTCCTCAAAATTTAAAAAAAAATATAATCAAAATATTCACTCTACTTTGTTCTCTCTCACAGCATTTCAGCCTTCCCTTTCTTTTTCTTCAATACCCTGTGTTTCTAAATCTGAATCTCTTTTACTTCCCATTGGTAGTCTCTCTATCATTTTTTTTTTTTTTTGTTTGTTATTTTTTTTATTATTATTGTTATTAAATTCTCATACCAAGCGATGCATGCCTTCTTTTTTTTTTTGGTCATTAATGAATAATCATCCATGTTACTCCATAAGCATGATGGAGACTTTGTAGGACCTACATGTTGTGAAGATCCCATTTAGGCATCCTATTATTTCCCTTATCTAAAAACCTTCAGTATTCACATACCACAATGCATGCATGTTACAAAATTTACATGTATATTTAAGTTATCATTGTGTCTTCTTTTTTCACTCTTTTTTTTTTCTATTCCTTTATTTCTATGGTCAAATCTTGACTACAGGTTCCCGTGAACATGAATGAAAATTATCTGAAAATTAGCCTGGCCCGATTTAACTGTGAGGACAGAAGATTAATTACCTTTGTAGAATTAATGAAGAAATTATTTTATCAGGAGAAAACATGATTACGAACTCCAATGAAAAAAAAGAATAGGGGCATTATTTATTGTCAGTCTGAAAAAGACTAAAGCCTTTCTAAAGAAGCAGGAACAAGATCAGATTTCCCCTACTTGCAAAATGCAGGGCAATAATAGATAAATGGACAATACATTATTGAATTGTTTACGAATTCACTAACTCCAAGACCAACAAGTAATCAGTAATCAATTATTGACATGTTTTGGGTTTTTTTTTTATCTTGCTATTTCTTTAGAATACAGCAAAGATTTGACATGGGAAAAAGAACTATTTTAGTATCCAATTTATCTTTAGCATTCAGTTTCTTGTCTGATTTAGAAAACTTACACAACCTGTTATATTCCTGAGCAAGGTCAATTTCCATAAATGAAATTTGTCCCTTAATTTTTGTTAGGTGTCTCTTTACTTCCACACTAAGGGATGGAAATCCCCATTGAAAACTGGGTGTGACCTGTATGACATGCAGCTCAGAGGGTGGAGGTGCAATTCTCCATGAATTGATGTTCAAACACTCCAATATTCAAATTCCCTTAAAATCTTTTATTACAATGTAAAAAATTTTTTTGAATTTGTCATTAAAACATTTCACACCAGCACTTTTTGGGGTGCATACTACTAAGAGTGGGTTTTTTGCTTGCATTTTCTTGCTTTTTTTATGGAAGTGGATTTTCTCAACACAAAACTAAAATTTTTAGAATTTAATAAGAATTTCTACAACGGTTTTAAGTACACCATTAAGTGAGCTCACGATGATTTTTATTTTCAATGGTTTAAACACTTTTAAATTCGGCACCTTTTTTTTTTTTCACCTAACTTATTGATTTCTTCCTTTTTTTTTTTCTTCTCAGGTGTCAATTTGTATGAAAAAATAACCAATCAAACAAAAACAAACAAAAAAAGAATTGAAAGCAGTAGTTAAAATAAATTCATACACTTTTTCACTGGAAAAAAAAAAAAATTAAGAACAAGAGCAATAGCAATTTTTGGAGTTCCCATTTGAAACATGATTTCCTGAAAATAAAACAATGGTTTTGTCTTCTATCATATCTGTAATTCAATTTATTTTTTTTTTAGTTTTAGTCTTGAACTAGGATGCCTTTTTTTTTATTTAGAATTGGTTTGATTTTTAAAGATTAATTTGAGCAAGTAAGTTCAAAGTCTGACCTGATACAGATAACAGAAAACAACAGAGGTATTTGATATATGTTCTCCATTTTATTTAAAGTTTTAACTGATATCAGTGTACAAGTTCAATTTTCAAATACAACTGTACTGTTTGTCTGAACAATTTTTAGCTATAGGCAATCCAATTTCAAAGCTTAGAAACACTCCCAGCTTTTTTAATTTTGTTGACATGTTTTAACCAAGGTATTCTCCTCCCCTGCTTCCTGCTACCTGCTCCCTGCTCCTGCTCCTGCTCCTGCTCCTGCTCCTCCTCCTTCTACTCTTCCACCTCCTCCTCCTCCTCCTCCTCCTCCTCCTCCTCCTCCCCCTCCCCCTCCTCCACCCCCTCTTCCTCCTACTACTACTCCTACTACTAC
>JBCIKM010342836.1:0-11252 GCA_039654465.1 Melibe viridis
AAGGAAAGAAAAAAAAAAGAAAAAAAGAAAGAAAAAAAAAAGGAAGGAAAAGAAGCACAACCCCCCCCCCCCCAAAAAAAAAAAAAAAAAAAAAAAAAAAAGAACAAAAAAAAAAAAAGAAAAAAAAGAAAAGGAAGACGGAGTAGGAGGAGAAGTCCTCCTCCTCATCCTTCTCCTCCTCCTCCTTCCTCCTCCTCCCTCCTCCTCCTTCCTCTTCCTCCTCCTCCTCCTCCTCCTATCTCCTCCCTCCTCCTCCTATCTCCTCCTCCCTCCTATCTCCTCCTCCTCCCCTTTCCTCACTCCTATCTCATCTTCCTCCTCCCCTCCTCCTCCCTCCTCCTCCTTCCTCGTCCTCCTCCCTCCTCCTCCTTCCTCCTCCTCCTCCTCCTCCTATCTCCTCCTCCTTCTCCCTCCTCCACCTCCCTCATATCTCATCCTCCTCCTCCTCCCCTCCTCCTCACTCCTATCTCTTCCTCCTCCTCCTCCTCCTCCTCCCTCCCCCTTCCTCGTCCTCCTTCCTCCTCCTCCCTCCTTCTCCCTCCTCCTCCTCCCTCCTCCTCCCTCCTCCTCCCTCCTCTTCCTTCCTCGTCCTCCTCTCTCCTCCTTCCTCGTCCTCCTCCCTCCTCCTCCTCCCTCCTCCTCCTTCCTCGTCCTCCTCCCTCCTCCCTCTTCCTCCTTCCTCCTCCTCCTCCTCCTATCTCCTCCTCCTCCTCCTCCCTCTTCCACCTCCCTCATATTTCATCCTCCTCCTCCTCCCCTCCTCCTCACTCCTATCTCTTCCTCCTCCTCGTCCTTCTCCTCGCTCCCCCTTCCTCGTCCTCCTTCCTCCTCCTCCCTCCTTCTCCCTCCTCCTCCTCCCTCCTCCTCCTTCCTCCTCCTCCCTCCTATCTCCTCTTCACTCCTATCTCCTCCTATCTCCTCCTCCTACTCCTCCTATCTCCTCCTCCCTCCTATCTCCTCCTCCTATCTCCTCCTCTCCTCGTCCTCGTCCTCCTTCCCCCTTGTCCTTGTTTGTGCGTGTGTATGAGTGTGTGTGCGTCTGAGTGTGTGTGTGTGTGTGTGTGTGTGTGTGTGTGTGTGTGTGTGTGTGTGTGTGACTGTCTGTGTGTGAATCTGTGTGTGTGGTTCGAGTCCAATTCATGTCCTCTTTCTTTCCTCCTCCTCCTCCTCAATCCTCCTCCTAGGAGATAGGAGGAGGGGAGGAGGAGGAGGAGGAGGAGATAGGATGAGGGGAAATGACAAGGAGATAGGAGGAGGAGATCGGAGAAGGAGGGGAGGAGGAGAATGAGAAAGGACAAGGAGATAGGAGGAGGAGACAGGAGGAGGAGGGGAGGAGGAGAAGAAGATATGATGAGGAAGGAGGAGGAGGAGGAGGGAGGAAGAGAAGGAGATAGGTCAAGGAGATTGGAGGAGGAGATCGGAGAAGGAGGGGAGGAGAAGATATGACAAGGAGATAGGAGGAGGAGGAGGGGAGGAGGAGAAGAAGATAGGCTGAGGAAGGAGGAGGAGGAGGAGTAAAAAAAACACAAAAAAACAAAGAAAAAAATTGCCAACTCTTCTATCTCCTCCTTCCTTCTCCTATCTCCTTCTCCTCCTCCCCTCCTCCTCCTATCTCTGGTTTGAGTGTTAACGTAACCTTCTAATTTTTGGTTGAATGTGCATACTTTTGTTTGCTTTGTTTTGTTTTCTTGCAAATTCAAGGCTGAATAACGTATTGCATATTTTGACGATAATTCCACTTCCTACTAAACGAACTATTAGGCTGCACGGAATGAAACTTACAGGAAATATTTATGTTAGAGGGGAAGACACTGAAAATCGTGATATCCCCAATCCTTATTACGACAGCATAACCTCACTCCTACCGCTGCAGATACAGGTACCGGACAGAGGCATGTGCCAACCACCGCAAGTAATTAACTGCCCTCCAATCTGGCAATCGGAATATTTCCCATCATTCAACACGGCGCGCTGTAAACAGACGGAACCGTAATTGCTCAGGAGTGCCGATCAACTATTCAAAGAAATATATTTTAGACCCTTTTCAGATTAAAAAAAAAATTTGTAGAACAGATTCGATGCGAACAAAAGAAAGCCAACAGTGAGGACCTGAGAGCCAAGATCTGAGAGGAAGACAGCCTCAGGCATGACTGTCTATTTTTAGACATCTATCATATACGGTTTGCTCGGTTTAAGAAGCCAAATTTTGAGAGAGACCAATTGGATGGTTGACGCAGCATTATCTCTTCAGGGTTCAAAAGGTCAAACTGTCCTCGGGTTCTAGGAAGTTTTCTGCAGAGATATATTCTCTTATAAAAGAGAAAATGGACTTAAATTCGAGGGTTTCCTGACCACTATTTTCAATACGGGCGACCAAACTGCAAGGATTTAAAAATGAAACTATATTTCGTGCAATGCGCTCTTCCAGGTTGCCGGTTTCAGATCATATGCCAGCGGTGGTAGAGATCACTCCTTCCCCTGGGGGCGACAATATGACCTTTTGTAGACGAGATTTTTGCCAAAACAATAAGGCACCCAAAATTCGGGCTACCTAAGTAGAATTTGCTGTGAATGTACTACTTTGGTAGCCCAAAAGGACACCTAACGTAGGAATTACATATATATATCATATATATGTGTGTGTGTATTTGTGTGTGTGTGAATGTGAGTGTGTTTGTGTGTGTATTTGTATGTGTGTGTATGTGTGTGTGTAAGTGTGTGTGTGTGAATGTGTGTGTGAATGTGTGTGTGTGTATATGTGTGTGTGTATTTGTGTGTGTATGTGTTTGTGTGTGTATGTGTGTGTATGTGTGTATGTGTATGTATGTGTGTATGTGTATGTGTGTGTATGTGTGTGTATGTGTGTGTATGTGTGTGTATGTGTGTGTATGTGTGTATGTGTGCATATGTGTGTGTATGTTTGTGTATGTAAGTGTATGTGTGTGTATGTGTGTATGTGTATGTATATATGTGTATGTTTGGTTGGGATTTTGCTGTATTAATTTGTTTATGTTTTCGCTTGTTTTCTCGCGTTATTTTCCCTGTTTTTAAGAGGTGGGAGACACTTGTTTTGTTTGTTTGTGTACTCTTGTTGTAGTTGTTGTTGTTGTTGTTGTTGTTGTTGGGGGAGGGGGGGGAATAAGAAAAACTGTCTCAAGGAGAAAATAATCTCATTTGGTCACGGGTGTAATTCACCCCCCACCCCCTCCCCACCCACCCCCACCCCCATAAAAAAAATCTCAAACCCAAACTGTTACTGAATATGTTGGTTTCCAATTAGTGTTAATGAAGTAAAGTCTTTTCCTAATGTAAGCACTTGTCTATTTTTCTGCTTTTCTTTGTTTATCTTCTTCCTATTCTAATGGTCAACAATTGATTTTATTACAATGACTATTATCATTATTCGTACTGTATTTTGTTCCAACAAAAAAGCGTTTTGTTTTGTTTTCTAAATAACTTTCTATTTTATATCTTGACAGACCTGTCTCAAATTGTGCATTTTCAAGGAGATACATTTGTCTCTTTTGATTATATATTTTTACCCAGATCTGTTACGTTTCAATAGCAGTTTTACATCCTAAAAAACGTCAATTTTCCCCAACTTTCCTCATTAGTCATTTTAAAATCTGTTCTATAGACAAACGTCACAATATTGTGCGTTCATGAGCAAAAAAAACAAACTCGACTGTTATGTTAAAGAAAAACTATTTTAACGCCATCAATATCACCAAAATAATACAATACAAGACAAAACGAAACAAAACCCTCACAATAAAAGAAAACAACAACAACAACAACAACAACAACAAGCAAACAATCTGTTGTAAAGGTCCCAGTACATCACACCGATTGATCAAAAATGCAACGAGAAAGGAGAAACCATGTCAAAACCTAGAGAGGACATTGCTAAAAACCCCAACACGACCTGTATGTCATCATCATGATCATGCTCTCACCACCACCACGACCACCACCACGACCACCACCACCACCACCACCACCACCACCACCACCACCACCACCATCATCATCATCATTATGATCATCATCATCATCATCATGATCATCATCATCATCATCATCATCATCATCATCATCATCATGATCATCATCATCATCATCATCATCATCATCATCATCATGATTATCATCATCATCATCATCATCATCATCATCATCATCATCATCATCATCATCATCATGATCATCATCATCATCATTGTGATTCTTATTCTTGTTGTTATCCATATAAATTTCTATTATTATCATCTTTTCTCGCTCCTGTTGGGCTCTGGTCCAGGGTGACCAATTTATAATAATAATTTAAAAAAATATATGCATTAACTATCATGAACATTCCAAATATATCGGTATATATTATTATAAAGGTGTGAGGTTTTTATATCATTTTAACACCATATGCTACAATGACCACCATGACCTTTGACCCCACCAGCCTTGGCCATATACACACACTTGCACTTCACCATGTGTGTAACACAAGGCTTAACTGATAATGGCTGTGTGAATAATATTGTCTGGAGACCAAACAACGCAACATGATTTTGTTATATATCATACACAATGTAATGAAATACATGATTTTATAATGACCACCAACGCCTTCAACATTTTCTTCTTTCACGTATCATGGGAGAAAAAAAAAGGCTTTCATCTTACTTTCCCTCTGGGCTCCTCTATGACCTTCGTGAGTCGTGGGGCCCTAAAACCTTCAATAAACAAACAAGCAAACAAACAAACAAACAAACAAAATAGTATCTCTTAACATTTGAGCTGCCCTTATTTATTTTGAGGATGGATTTCTATTGTGTGCAGAGTGTAAATCAATTCACAAAGAATGAATGAGGCTTTAGCAATAGATTAAGATTACCATCATCACGCCAACTTCACAATGACTCGATAAAACAAGGAATTGAACAAAACCCAAACTAACAAGTCGATGGATGAGTAAAACAGACAAATAAACAGGTAAACACAGGCGGTAGATGCCAACCCCCAACCCCCCAACCCCCCAACCCCCAATCCCCCCCCCCCCCCACCATCACCACAACCAATAAAAATAAACCAAAACCAAAAACAAAACAAAAAACCCCAACCAACCAGCCAAACAAACAAACAACAAAAACCCCCAAAACAAACAAAACAAAACAATACAAAACAAAAATCCAACAAACTAACATAAAGAAGAAAAAAAACTCGTAAGGGTTGCAACTATATGTTTTTAATAATGTTAAAACAACAACAACAACAACAAACCGTTGAGCGAGATGACAAAAGGTCGAGAGGGATTGTTGCTTCGTGTTGGAAAATTAAACCTTCGCACGCGGTACCGGTGTTAAGTTTGAAACCACAGTGGCAAGGTCAGAGCCTGGCTGGTGGAATCCTGCCACACAGGACGTGTCTTGGCGATGTCCCTGAATCCTAACTGCACAGGCTCTTTCTGACGGCACGTGATCCTGTAACGAGTTCATCTACTGTGGGTTCAAGAAGTTTTCCTGAAAAATTGACTTCCTCAGGCCGTCACGACCGATTGAGTTTGTCTGGTAAAGGGGGAACTACTCAGGAATTTTAATTTTTATCTTAACCTCTTTGTCAAGTATTTTGTAGGAAACCAAAATTGAAAAGTCAGATTTTGAAGGTTACAGCCGTTTGCTCTCAGAAAACATGTCCAGAGGAATGTCATATAACTGCGCATGCGTAATGTAAAAAATCTTGGAGGTTTCTCTGCATGTCCTTAACGTTGACACATCGCGAAAAGTAAATATCTGGGAAGTTTCTCTGCATGTCCTTAGCGTTGACAGATCGCTAAAAGTAAATATCTGGGAAGTTTCTCTGCTTGTCTCTAGCCGTGACACATTGCTAAAAGTAAAGATATAAGAGATTTATCAGTATGTGCTAAGCCATGGCACAGCGTTAAAAGTAAAGATATGGGAGCCTTCCGAGCATGTCTTTTGCAGTGTTATGTCATTAAAAGAACAAATCTGGGATGTTTCTCGGTATTTTTTGAATCAATGGCACATCATTAAGAGGAAAGACTTGGTAAGTTTTTCAACACATCCGTGTAGGTAACACATCACTTTAAGTTAAGATTTGGGAGGTTTTTCCACACTTCCTTAATGGTGGCACATCACTAAAAGTTAAGATTTAGGAGGTTTTACCACACTTCCTTGGCGGCGTCACATCACTAAAAGTAAAGATTTGGGAGGTTTCTCGGCATGTCTTTAGCTGTGGCACATCACTAAAAGTAAAGATTTAGGAGGTTTCTCGGCACGTTCTAAGCAGTGGCACATCACTAAAAGTAAAGATTTGGGAGGTTTCTCGGCACGTTCTAAGCAGTGGCACATCACTAAAAGTAAAGATTTGGGAGGTTTCTCTGCATGTCCTTTGCAGTGGCACATCACTAAAAGTAAAGATTTGGGAGGTTTTACAACACGCGCTTGGCGGCGTCACATAGCTAAAAGTAAAGATTTGGGAGGTTTTGCAACACGTCCTGGCGGCGTCACATCGCTAAAAGTAAAGATTTGGGAGGTTTTTCAACACGTCCTGGCGGCGTCACATCGCTAAAAGTAAAGATTTGGGAGGTTTTGCAACACGTCCTGGCGGCGTCACATCGCTAAAAGTAAAGAGTTGGGAAGTTTTTCAACACGGCCTTAGCGGTGACTCATCACTTAAAGTAAAGTTTTGTGAGGTTTTACAACACGTCTTTTGTGTCGTCACATCGCTAAAAGTAAAGATTTGGGAGGTTTTTCAACATATCCTTAGCAGTGCCACGTCACTAAAGGAGAGATTTGGGAGGTTTTACAACACATCCTTGGCGGTGACACATCACTAAAAGTAAAGATTTGTGAGGTTTCTCAGTATGTCTTTAGCAGCATGACAGCACTCAATATTAAGATCCAGTGCAGAATTCTCAGCGTTGGCCTGATTTCGAATTCATCTGCTTTCACATTTTTCTCCTGATAGTCAAAGGCTTTTAGCTCTGAGAAAATTCTCTTGAAATTGGTATGATACGGCATTTTATTTTCTCAAAAATAAGGTGGGGGGTGGGGACTTTAATATTGCTCAGCTTCTATTTCTAATCAATAAAATCCAAGTAAAACTAATAAGTAGAGTTGGCAAATGACTCGAGCTAGGGCACCTGTTGAAATTAATTGAAATGACAAGCTTCGTTTCGTCTTAGTTTTGAAACCACAGAGGAAAAGTCAGAGTCCGAGAGATACTGCAGGAAACACCCTTGAACTGGGCAGCATCCCGTAGGATTTCATCCCCATCATGTCCTCAGCGACACACTGGTTGATGTAATTGTCCCTGAGGTTTCTCAGCATGGACGTCCTCGCTTCATCTTCATCTGTCTGCACGCTTTTCTCATGCAAGTACGCGCTGGATGTGCTTTTCTTGCGCTTCGTCCCTCCCCCTCCTCCCCCTCCTCCCAGTCTAGACGATGAGGCGGAGCGATTTCTCCCGTTCCTCACCCTGCTCCTACTTTCCTTGGCGCCCCGTTTCCTCGTGGTCTCGGGTAATCTGATTTGGACCTCCTTCAGCTTCGACACTTGCGAGGGATTTCTTGACTGCTTTTTGTTTGGATTTCTGGCAATAATTCCTGCTCCACAACCTCCTCCTCCTTTTCCTCCTCCATTACTTCCTGTTTTTCTGAGCTTAGAATTTGACCTCTTGCACATTGACCTCACGGGCTCAGCAGTCCATGAAAACTCGGGTAGGGATCGGACTTGGTCTATTCTACGCATCGGGTTGAATATCTCAAACTCTTCCTCTCGAAAATTCCTCACTCGAGAATAGTCCTCTTCCTCCTCCTCCTCCTCCACCTCCCCCTCCTCCTCATAGGGTTGGCAATTCACGTCTCCTCCTTCCTCTTGTCCTGTCTGGTGCTTGTAGTTCATAAAGTTGCCCACGTCGTGTAGATACGATACCAGCTGCACTCTGTCCTCGGGTCTTTTCGGCTGACCCCCTGACCTCACGTAATCGATGTAAGCCTTTTGGCGTATTGCGGACATCGTGGAGTGGTAGCTGGTCGGGATCGGGAAAAGACCGAGATCTTCCTGACTGTTTACCCCCATAGACAAAGGCGCGGAGTCTTTAGAATTTGTCCTCGAGTTCGACCTTCCACTCCCCTTGGCCCCCCGGCTGCTGTTAAGTTCTCTACCATAATCGTTCTTGTTAAAGTCTTTCCTTCTGGCGGGCTCTAGAATCACGACGTAGTCTTGTGCGTCTCCCTCCTGACCAAACGTTCGGATAATTTTCGTGGAAGGAAAACTTTCAATCCCGCTCAATATTTTAGACTCCACACCAGTGTTTTCATAATTAACCTTCATGCTGGTTGACAATTCCGCAGGTATAGTGCAACCGCACTGCGGGCTGCTTTTCTGCCCGTCGGCTCCTGACGGAGCTGGCATGCCCTGAAGCTGTTTCATGTCATTGTGGGTCTTCTCGAAGATTGACTTGGGCGAGTTGAACTCGTCAGGGTCCACGGGGCTTGATTCGCCCTGGGTGTCCATCATCGTCCTCTGATGGTTCACGATGTCGTCGAGGCGAAGCTTGTTACTGGCTTGATCTTTCGTAGGGGGCCGCCACTGATGACTGTCCGGCCCTTTATCGCCCGGCCACACTCGCTCCTCGGCAAGGCCCGGCCTGTAGAACTCCTGGCCGTGGGTGACGCTGTCTTGGCGGGTTATTCGGTGGCGGCAACGGTCGCACCAGCAAAAATTTTGGTCGCTCGGAGGGGGATAACTGTGGAAATGATTATACCCTTCCCCAGTTTTAGTCTGGTCCGATTGATGAAATATCGTTACTTGACTATTTTGACGCATTGCACAGTGTGGGAGGGGGATGACACGTCAGAACAGGCCCCATAGAATGCATATTATAAAGAACAGCAGCCAATGGTCCATTCCAAGTCGGAGAAATCCATGCTGTTAATGGGGTTTTTTATAATAATTTTCTTAAGTGTGTATAAATTAACCAAAAAGTCGGGAAATTCACTCCTGTATTTTTACTGCATAGTATGATATGAGAAACGAGAGTCCGCCAGCCTCTTGGCTACAGGATGGCCAGTACGATATCCCTGCATGTCCACTGCTGGTAGATTTGAATGGTTTGGAAAATCAGGATTCCCCTGATCTTGAAATAGCGCAGAATCCGTGTAATGGGGTTTGAGATACGTTCCCAGGTTCATGAGTCTGTGGATATACGACTGATGCCTTTTAATGGATACCGGGAGTCCAAGATGGAGTTGTGTGTGTGTGTGTTTGTGTGTTTGTGTGTGTGTGTGTGTGTGTTTGTGTGTGTGTGTGTGTGTTTGTGTGTGTGTGTGTTTGTGTGTGTGTGTGTGTGTGTATGTGTGTGTGTGTGTGTATGTTGAGGGGTGGGGTTGGTAGGGGGTGAGGATACTTTAAAATGTATAGGCAGAGAAGGTTCTGAAGAATACAATACAGGGATTTTCACTAGACATACAGAAGAGATTGTTTTAATGAGCAAGTTTCCGATTTATTTTTCACGTGGTTGTTGCTGTCGAAAGCAGAGACTCAAAAGGCGAAGGTAGCCTGCAGTTTCTGGAGGTTTATTTTTTTGTTTTTTGTTTTCACCAAAGAATATCGTGATAATGTTCGCAAAAAATGGAGATTGCCGAAACTCTTTCTTGTCGGGTTCAGAAACAGAATGGAACGATGGCATAGATTGATGCTCTAGTTTTGGCAGTTGGTATCACAGCACGTTGAGAGACGTTTACTGGGCTGCCTGTCTCACCAATAGAATTACGAGCTGTATGTAGAACAAAGACTGCAATCATTTCAAGACTCAAATCAAGCTTTCATTGATTCTTTAGCACGTCTCAGACAGACACTTGAGACGTGAATGCTACAGCCTTCACGTACAGAACTAAATTCTTGTTGCTTGAAGCTGTTGTTGTTTCTTATAATAATATCATCATAATTCGTCGTTCTCACTGCCGTTAAGGCGTTAAGGTGCCGAACAGACTGAACGTCACGAAAAGAATGTTAACAGTTTGCACATTTTGCTCACCTCCAGAGGTCCCCGTGCCGTTCGTCGGCCTGTGTTGTCACCCCCAGTTCCCCCCCAAGGACTTTCCTCGCAATGAACGCAAACATCGGACGTGAAGACTTGGACACACAAAAAAAAAAAAAAAAAAAAAAAAAGAAGAATAGAAAATTGAACAGCATTCGGTAATTCCCGGAACATTGATATCACTTCGATGTGCAATGGTCAATGATATAATTTTCTAAGGTCCAAGTCCCTTTCTTATTGTTTTGTATTCTATATTATATTATATATTATATATAAATATTTATGTATGTATTGTTCATGTTGAGAAAGGGTATCACCCGAAACGTCCATTGTAGTTTGTCTCTGTATTTTCTTTGAGGAAGCTTCCATACTCGTCGCTTTTTACTTTCTAAGGTCAACAGAGAGCAAAAAGCAACGGGTATGAAAGCTTCCACATAGAGAAAACAGAGACTAACTACAAGAGACGTTTCGGGTGATACCTTTTCTCAACATGGACAAAATATGCAGCCTCCATTCTATATTGTTGGTCGACAGAGAGGCAAATTATGTTGTTTGTTTTGTTATAGATGTTTTTCTTTTTTCATATATTTCTGTCATAATATGTTCAGCAGTCTAAAAAAACCCCACACAAATAAAAACGATAAACAGAAAGACAAATACTTACAAAAACACACACACACACTCACACACACATACACAGATAAACTAAGAAGATGAATGAAAAGCTCTTTGGTCCCACTGGTTGTAGACAACGATGTCTCTCTATCCCACAAATTGTACCATGCCCAACACAGGCAATTTGTCTGGTTGTTTATGCCATCATATTGTGTTGGTTGTCTGCCAGGGATATCATGGTATGGTAAAGCACATATAGCACCACGGTGCATATGCACTCTTTAAATGCTATCGATTCATTTATCTATTATTATGAACAAGGCAAAACAAAACAAATAAAAAACCAAAACCAAAGATAAAAAAGCCAACCAACTCACAAAACAACAACCAAACAACCAAAATAACAACAAAACCCAAAAACCAAACCACCCCTCACCTCCCACCCCCACCTCCACAGACCAAACCCCATCCCTCACCCCCACCTCCCACCCCCCACCTCCACAGACCAACCCCCACCCCACCTCAAACCCCCCACCCCACACCTCCAACCCTCCACCCCACACCTCCAACCCTCCACC
>JBCIKM010342947.1:562-11252 GCA_039654465.1 Melibe viridis
CCCCCCCCCCCCCCCCCCCCCCCCCCCCCCCCCTCCCTCCTCTTTTCTTTGTTTTTGTTATGTTTGTTTTGGGATTTCTCGCTGCTGTTTTTTTTTCTTCTCAAAATCATACTTCTGGCAATCTCTTTTTACCTTTTGTCTTTGCTTTTGCTCCATTTTTTGCCCCCGGTTCGATTCCCATTTGGGACGATTTCCTGCTTTTGTTCTTTCCATTTTGCTTATTACCACGCCTTGTGGTAAATCGGCTCATTGGTCTTTTTTATTGATACCACCGAGGCAACAGCTGCTTCTGTTTCACACAAGATTGAGAAATAGGTACACACGATTAGGCACGTTGTACTGATCATCTGCCTGTCTTCATTTCTTGTTATCCATATGTTTTTCTCAGCTCCTTGGAGCTGGGTCCCCACTGCTAAGGCGGTATGAAGGGATATGGATAACGAAACAACATTGGCTTACTATGACGTCCCATCTTTTTTTTTTAGCTCGTCTCAACAGTGTGTCTACAACATTTTCTTTGATTGTCATAGAGAATACCACAGGATAAACACTTGCTCGTGTTACAGAAAGCAGGGAAAATAAAACTTCGCTAGATATAAGAGTCTGTCGGGTTAACACCCGTAGAGTACTTTACACAAGGGCTCAAAATAATAACCATTTTTTACACAAATAAATAAATAAATAAATAAATAAATAAAATGTGTTTTTAATTTTTGAGTGACTTCCCCTTTGTTATAGTTTGCTCACGTGACAACTTACAAAGCTTCAAAACGAGGTCACCGGAGAAAATGGTCGAACTCTAATCTATTCTACTTTCTGACAAAACATAAACAAAGATCGATGTGCTGCCCTTGGAATTTATCCTAGAACCCCCAAAATGTTATTACAGGAACCGGTCCAGGTATAGGCTCTCTCTGAATAGGTTTCTTTATCTCTATATAAAAAGTTGGAGGTTTAGAAACAGTGAAAAAGGAAAAAAATATTTGAATTTAGGCAAAGATAGTCCTGACTAAAAATGAAGTAATAAGGTACCTATCATGTTTGAGAGGCAGATGGGTAGAACAAAGTAGGCCGCTTTGAGATTCTTCTGTCATATTTCCCTTTTTCTCTCAGCATGGATATTTGGCCCCTAGGAGTCAATTTATGTTCCAATATGGGAAAAAAAAGGGGTCATGTTTCAAGTCTTGTCATTACTTGACTCATGCAATAAAACATGAAGAAATGTGGGAGTAAAAATTGAGTTGTAGTACTGTTTCACTTTATTTCTCACGTCTGTCATCTTTTTGATGAGTTTGACTCATCCTTCTTGCTTTATGTCGTGATGTAGTGAGCCTGATAATGATATCGCAAAGCAAGGGTGACCTCACATGTGTTTTTTAATCTTGTAGTTTTTAACAATTGAAGCAAGTTTATCAATAGATTACTGTTTTGAGAAGACAATCTAGAGAGCTCCTAATTTTCAGAGAACTCTGCGTAATTACTACTGATGAAAATTACCTAATTGAAGACCTAATGAATGTTACGTCCATATCTACCATTTTCAATTTTACACTGCACTCAATCTAGTCTAGGTTTACAATTGGGCATGGAAAACAAAAAGTTTTGTTTCTTACGAAGGTTTCCATTCACTGATGACCCATCTGTATAAAATGGGAAATGCTATAAAAAGCCTTTGCCACTGTAGATCACTGTATAAGTTTTGTCTGAGAATTACGGAAAACTGTCTATTTAGACTACTCCTACGTTCACACTCTCACTGGAACTCTGATGTTTTAAAAGATTTTAGTATTTCTCCAATTCAAAGGTAAAAAAGATTTGTGGTCCTTAATGCCAATATGACCCTAAAAATCATCGCAAATAAGTAAATTTTGTGTTATCAGGTGATCTATCCCTCTTGCTCCACTCTAAACACTGCTAAAATGCAGGTTTTACAAGATTTCCTCACCCGAGTTTCAATGTATCTCTCTTGGTTTTACAAGATTTCTTCACCCGAGTTTATTGGTTTTCAGCATATAATTTAACCCCCCCACCCCCCGAACCTCCTAGAAGTTCTCTTTCTACTTTGAAATAAAAAAAAAAAAGCTGTCCTTATGATTATGCAACACCCTTTTCCAATGAAAGACACCAAATATGTCTGATAATTTTCAAGTTATATGACACCGAAAGTGAAAATCTATCGATATTTTAATGTTTTGTCATAAAATATACATGAGAATATCCGTTCGAAGCTTTCCAAAAGACAGCAGTTAGTCAGTTGGTTACGCTGTTTTGAAGCTTTTAGTAAGGGTTAGAGGGAAAAGAGTGTTGTGAATAACAACTGCAAAAAAATAAAATACCAAATATTCTGTATAAAATATCTCTTCTAGAGTAAAGCACGGAACTTCCCACATTTTTGCACCACCTTGCGTTTTCGGCTCTACAGCCTGTCTGTGACGTCATTGGTTAACAGAAACAACACAGGGCCCAAAATTGGTCTCTGTGCTCATTTTCAAATGTAATTAACAAGGTTTTGTTTTGTATATTTTGCATTTGTGCCTATTTTATGGCCTCTACATGATTCAAGGAAATTTGCCACACGTTGGGGAAATTTGCTGTGTAAAATGGCCTATATGTTCATGTTGGAAAATAGGCGATTGTAAGCACAATAGAGCACTTGGTGGATTTGGCGATGGAATATTACTATTACATTATATATTATTTATATTAAATTTTTTACTGTTTCTATCAACCACCGCAGGCAGCCATATGGGATGCTTTGAATCACTATGCCTTTGGAGATGCCATCTTTCTGGCAGAACGTCTAAATTCTGAAGGTAAGCATTTCTTTCCTGATGCTTGTTTGAGTTTTGTGTTGTGAGTCTAGCAAAGAACTATTCAAAATTAATTGTAATAATGGCCGAGTTTTTGTTGTTGTTAAGATTTTGTAAAGTTGGATTAAAATATTTTTGATTAAATTAAATTGACAGGGTTATTTTTTTTTTCTGTTGAGGGGGGGAGGGGGAGGAGGTATTTGTATTTCTGTTCAATTAACATACAGTTTTACTTTTAGTCTTTACATCATCTTCAAGGCTGTGGCTTCAATTCAAGTAAATTTTGATTTCCAAACTTACTTAACAAAAGTGAAATTGTGTTTTTAATATTCTTATTTCTATTTTGCTACCTTTTAAATTCCATGCCATGATTAACTCGTCCCCATTAAGCTTTTGTTTGGAAACCCCCCAGCATCTATTTTTATAAAGGGGGCAACCGCTCTCATAACATGATTGCCGATGAAACTGATTTGCGCTGAAAATGGTTAGTAAAACTTGTTCATGCGGTTTAAGTAGAAAAATACTTGAGACAAGAAATACTGCTTGGTTTTAAGTCAGCATTTCTGCTTATGATTTAATTTGATGCAATAAAATTCAATAATACTTCAATCCGTTCTCTTTCACAACAGGAAGATGGACACAGACTTGCCCCTCTTTATAAAAATGGATGCCAGGGAATTTCAGCTCTGAGTTTAGAAGGGACAGGACTGTGGAGATTTTACTTGACCTTCCTTTATTGTGTTTCCTTCTTTCAGTTTCTAACAATGAGACGCTGCACCTACTGGCCACATGCTACTACAGAGCAGGGAAGTGCAACCAGGCCTACATGTTACTGGAGCGAAGTTGCTGCTCCACTCCCCAGTGTAAATTTCTCCTGGCTCGATGCTGTGCCGATATTAAAAAGTATGTACTGATATGAGTGAGTTGTACATGGGTCTCAATTTTCCGCTTAGTAGCAGATTTCTACTACTGTCACACCCTCTGCTATGTCAAAGTGACTGTAATTCTTTTCTCTGCTAATGGCATGCAGTTCAGCATTGTACATGGGTACAGGGCTGCGAAGTGTAACTCTTTATCGTAATTATTACAAGTTGAGATGAAAATTACTGTTTCCTTTCGTAATTTAACCATTCCAAATTTTATTTTTGGCTTTGCGCACTCAACTTACTCAGTTTCCACAATGAAAGAAGTAATGATTGAAGCAGAAAACGGATGCAATTTAAACGAATGCGAAAATTGGAAAGACGATTTTTTATTCTACTTTAGATTTTCTGATCATGCCCTCTGCGCACAGTATTGTGTGCAGTACTTTGGTTTTACTTTAAGCATCTCGTAAACAATGTCTGATCATCACTTAAAGCTGAAATTTTTACCAAATACTGGGCTGGAGGAATTCAAATTCACATGCCAACCGACATAACCATTTACTCATGCTTTTTCGTAAAAAAAAATGAAAAAAAAAAAAAAATGGGATGATTGTTATTTTTTGTCTCAGATTACCATTTTTGACTCTTTCACTATTTTCTGCTTCTAGGGTTTGGCAGTCCTCTCAAAAGCACAGAGATTATAGATTGTAAAGAAAAACATCTTTGTTTATTTAAATGTACCATACCTTAAAAACCAAGAGTTAATTCATATGAGCATGTTATATTAAAAGTTAAATTAAAAAAGAGTTGAAGGTTGGACCAGGCTAAGATTCCTCTTTTTTTTTTTAAATTGGGAACTAAGACCCATGGCAGTAACAGGTAGTAGGTCTAAAAGTAAAGTAAGATCAAAATTTGAAATGCAGACCCATGGTTGGAACTAGTAGGACGAGAAGTAAAGTAAAGATCAACATTTATAATTAAGACCCATGGTTGGACTGGAAGTAAAGTAAAGGAATTATTTATTCCTGTGATGCAGAGTCAACCCCCTTCCCATTTTTGACTTCAACTCCGGCCAAAAACATCCGACCCCACGACTCTGACTCCGCATCACTGATTTATTCACATGATTGTATATTGAAATTCTGAAGATGGTGATAAATATTTGATGATGTTGTGATTCACAACACAAAACTGGTGTTTTTTTTTTAATTGTGAGCTGAGAGCCCTGATCATGTCAATTTTGTTCTGACTTTGAAATTATCTCTCCCATTAAGAATAAATTGCACACATAATGTCTGTAATTTGGATTCTTTTTGAGTATTTTTGTTTGTTTTTCTCTCTTTTCAGATATGCAGAAGCTGAAAGGTTGATAATTGGACCGATTTTGGTGAAAGTGAAATCCCATGAAGAGATTGAGACTGAATTTGGAAGCATGGCTTGTTATGTGTTTGCTCTGCTTGGTCATATATACAGGTGAGTAGTGGTTTTAGGAAGAATATGAAAAGACAAAAAAGGGATATTAAATGAGAGAAAAAAGTGAGCACATTTTTTAAAACAAATTTATTAATATGACAGGTTTGACGAAATGGGAGGTCCAGTCTAAGTCTCAACTTTGCCCTCTCATATCTCATTTAAGTAATTATTCTCAAGCTATTTTTTTTTTATTCTATGTGTTGATCATGCAATGAAGATACAAAATAGAAACAAATTTTCAGCAGGTTTTTTTTTCATTTTTATTCTTTTTATTTTAATTTTTTGTGGACGCCATCAACCTAAATTGGTTGCACAGAAGTTAAAAAAAAATATGCCATTGATCAAAAACTGAATTTGAACATTTCATTCTTATTCATTTTGCTCAAAGGAAAGTTAAAGTTTAATTAGAGCAAGTGAAAGATTTTTTTTGTTTTTCTTTTCTATACGTAAATTGCATAGTGCGCACAACTAATTGTCATACACAACACAATAAACTTTGCCACAGATGTTTTTTAGATTTGCAGTATTACAAATTCAAAGTATACATTGAATGACTGTGTGGGTAACATTTTTTGTTATTTTTTTTTCAATTCGCGCAGAAACAATCAGAATACGGAGAAATTTGCGTTTCTCACACTCGCAAGATTAGACATTGTTTACTGAGTTTTTAGAAACAGTCGAAAATATTAATTTTCTTGGAGAGAAATTTATTTATATCTAAGAATCATTTGAGAATTTCACCAATCTTTAACAAAATACATATTTTATTTAATTTTTTTCTGTTTTTGTTTTTATTTTTTTGTTTGAACAAGTTGTTTGCATAATAGATTGCAATAGATTGCAAGATCTGTTCGCTACCAATGCATTTTGGGCTCCTATGACCCTCGTGTGTCGTGGGGCCCTAAAACCTCCAATAAACTACCAATGCATTTTTGCTGGATGTTATTGAACAGTTTAAAACCATTAGAGATAGAAATGCTGACACAAAAAGTCATATTCAGTCATAGGAGTATTGCTAACTCTTTCCATTGATAATATATCATATAATATTGTTTACAACAGAAGGATGTCTTTTCTTCTACGATGTTTATGAATACATTTTGGTTTTTGTGTAGAGGACAGCTTGTAAATAGAGATGGTAATTGAAAATTAATTAAATTTGTTTTGTTTTTTTCTCTTTTCAGTAAAACAGATCGTATTTCAAAGGCCATTTCCTGCTTCAAACGTGCTCTCAAGTTAAATCCTTTGTTGTGGAAGTCGTATGAAATGTTATGTAACATGGGTAAGCAGCAGAAATTTGATACAGCATTGAAGCCTGTCTTAGCAGACCGAAGCAGGTCACATGGCATACTGACATAGAAAATGAAAGGGTTTAAAGAAACCATAGCCCTCTGTGCTACTATCTGTTTTCTTCTACACAATTAACTGAAAACAAGGACTCCTCACTCTACTCTAGGCTCCTTAAAGAAAAGCAGCTTGCATTTTCCATTATGGCAATCCTTTCAGACAAGTGCGGGAAATCTTTGCACGCTGAAATAATTTTAAATCCAAAAGGCAATCACTCGTTCTCAGTAAAAGAAAGAATGTATTTTGGCACCTTTTCTTTCCATGTTTGAATTATCATAACATGAAACATTAGGTAGTGATAATGTGGTGGTAGGTATTTGCAAGTCTTTTTATAGACCAGAGATGCCAACCAGTACGAAAAATACAAATTTTTTAAGCAAATACAAAAATATGATCATGAGGGAAAAATACAAATCTTCAGTATTCCTCTGAGTCGGCGATCACGCGTTACAAAAATCTGTATGGAGCTCCTTCAAATATCTGGATTATTAAGCGTTAAACTCTGATGGTATCGTTTCGCGTACTTGGTATTCGATATCGCTTCTCAGAATGTTATTCCTTAACTCACTATTAAGTATCATAGTATTGATATAATAAACAAGGAGGGTGAATACTATCACATTATCCAAGCTGTTGCACAATCCAAAAGAAAGATTCTCTCAGGTTCCCCACCAGGTCGGAAATTTTATTTTGGAGAAAAAACCCCCGGGGAAAATGCAGTCAGATTCGGGTATGAGCGAAAAGGTGCTCATCTTCCGCAGTCAAGCAATTTTAACTACCCTTAAAGGTTGCAAATGCGGCCGGTCTGCCAAAAATTCAGCGACTCACACAGCTTTCATCGAGTGTTGGGAGAACCGACAATGCCATTCTGGCTGAAAGGCAATTAATTAGTGAGCGGGTGTAACAGGGAAGAGTTGTGATGTAAAATGTTGTGAGTGGTTATTTCATTCTTTGCTTTTGGATATATATTACAATTGGATTACTGCTGTATCTTTTCACATTTGGATTATTGCCTGTATCACAGGTCTTCTCAGCGTTCAATCATCTGATGTTGGATATGCTTTTTTTTTTTTTTTTTTTAAATACGCATTTTTTATCTAGAAAATACACATATTTGAACAGCTAGTTTGGTATCTCTAATAGACTAAACCAGTTGATAGCTGATTTTGAAACTTATCTATGTAGGTTTATGTATTAGTTTATTGTTTTATCATTTGTTAAGGCTTAAATTGTGAAGAAAGTATTCATATACAGTTGCGAATTTGAAATAGGAAAATTGGATTGGTTTTATCAAGTTCTGCCCCCCTCCCTCCCCCCCCCCCCCCCCCCAAAATCAACGACTTGTATTTAAAGAGACGTTTTAGCTGACAGCTTGCACATTATGCAGTCTCACTGATTTCTTTTGTAGAATCTTAGAATTAATCATATGTCGTCTGACTCTCATCCTTTTTTTCTTTGCCCTTTGTCATGGTAGGTGACAGTTGTAAAGCAGAGAGTATATTTCAAATTCCCGCCGAAGCTGCCTCACTGATTGCACCACCGTCCTGTGACAGCACCACCACAACTGCCATGACAGACCATCGAAGTGAAGCCAACATTACCTCCAACATCCTCACCATTGAAAACGTCAGTACTGCCACTGGAGGCAGTAAACACGTTAGTGTAATGTGTGTGGTTGGGGGGGGGGGGGGGTATCTGCATCAAGTTTTTTCCTCTATTACTGTGAAGACAGCTCATCACTTATGTCCTTTAGTTGTGGCTTGGTGCACAATTCAATGCATGTTAAAACATAATTTCTTAGTCACACATTTAATTTGTTTGGTAACACATTTAATTTGTATGAAAACTAGACTTAGAGATAGAAAAAAAATTTCACTTTGAGTCATTAATTATAATGACTTGAAAAGTCATATAAAGAATGGTCACTTAAGACTCATTACCAAAACTGATTTACAGATGCTATTTGGAACAGAAGAAAAGAATCAGTGTATTTATAGTTTTTGGAGACCAAATCTTTTCCTATCAGCATTTAGATAGTCTCAACGCAAATTGCAGTTTCTTCCATTGACCATAAACCCTAAAATGGCTTGAGTGCTCAACTCAGCACTATTGATGTAAACTTCTTGAGACTTGGGTCATGTTCAGGATGCATCATTACGTCTTTGAAATGTTTGAATTTCTTACCAGTCTAAAGTTATTGTGATAAGTGCCACCAGGAAATTGATGTCATGTGCTAAAATAAGCCTCCACTTTTGACTGATAGATGCCTAAACCGGCAGTGATATTTAGGAGCCAGCGGTGACTTGGTTTTAACACTTTCATTGAAGAGTTGAACTTTCTTTCCAGACCTGATTCAAAATTCAATCTTTCATTTAATTTTTTTTTTTTTGTTTTTTTTTGTTTTTTGTGTTATGGTTGGTACATGGTTTCTAATTACCAAACTCTTGAAACATGCTTACTTTTTTCTTTTTCTTTTTAGCTACTCTCTCCTCGCAACATCTGCACCAATCAGACGCCTGAAAATCAAAACCAGCCGTGGCCCAGCGTAGAGATGGGCATCAAGGCACCAAAGCAGAAGCCGCCCCCCTCCTCCACTGCCAACACCAACACCACCACCAGCACCACGATGAACACAGACAACCACTCCAACCAGCAGCAACACCACCCGGGGGTCAAGAAAACTGTTGTCCCCACAAAACTCTTCTCCTCCTTCAGTCACAATTCTCCAAGGTATGCCTATGTGTCTGGAACCGTTTGTCTTTTGGAGGGGAAGATGCTGGTGGGTTTTGTTGTTTTTTCCAATTTTCATTTCTTCTCTCTTTCTCTTTCTTTCTATCTATCTTTCTTTCTTTCCTTCTTTCTTCATGTTTTTCTCATTTTGCTTTTTTTATTTTTACACCAAGAAGAATTTGTTCTGTTTTATGTGGGTCAAGATTGTTTCTTTTGCTATAGTTTGTGTAACAATTTTTTTATAGAGCTGTGAATGGCTTCAAGCTCTTGGTTTTCTGTCTCTCGTAAAGCATTCTTGAAAATCATTGGCTTCTTTTTTCCACCATTATTCATGCTTGACTGCATAAAAGAGCACTTGACTTTCCAAAGAAAACACACTGAGACTAGTATTGATGGTGCTCCTAGAAAGTCTGCTGTTTCTCCGTGGTAAAACACAACCAGAGATGCCAACCATTATGAAAAATACGATTTTTTAAACGAATTTTTGAAGCAAATACAAAAATACGATCATAGGGTGAAAAGTACAAACTTTCGGTACCCCTCTGAGTCAGTGATCACGCGTCACAAAAATCAGTATGGAGCTCCTTCAAATATCGGGTTTATTAAGCAGTAAACTCAGTTAGTATCGTTTCGCTTACTTGGTATTCGATATCACTTCTCAGAGTGTTGTTCCTGAACTGAGTATTAAGTATTATAGTCGTCATATCGTATCAATATAATTAAAAAGGAGGGTGAATACTATCACATTATCGTAGCCATCGCCCAGGCCATATAAAAGATTCTTTTTATTTTGAAGAATAAAACAAAAACAAGACTGGGGGGAAATGCAATCGAGTTCAGGGAAAAGATGCTCGTCTTCCACAGTCAATCAATTTCAACGGCCAGTACAGGTTGCAAATGTGGCCGGTCGGTCAAAAATTCAGCGACTCACACAACTTTTATTGAGTTTTGCAAGAACGGAGGATGCCATTCTGTCCGAAAGGCAAATTATTTAGCAAGTGGGTGTAACAGGAAATAGATGTGATTTAAAATGTGGATATTTCATTCTATGCTTTTGGATATATATTACAATTGGATTACTGCTGTATCTTTTGACATTGGATTATTGCCTGTATCCTAGGTCTTCTCGGTGTTCAATCATATGATGGTGGCAGACCTGCCAACCGTCCTGGATTTTCTGGGACAGTCCCAGATTGGGGTATCAGGGATTGGGGTATTAGCTGTTCTCTCTCTTATGTCATTATCATGGTGGAGATTATTTGTTTTTTGTAGGGAAACTGCCTCACTACATACTGATAAAACAACAATACTATGTGGTTGGGGTGAGAGAAGGGGAGGGGGGGGGGTCAGTTGTCTTGTCTTCATAGGAATAACCTCTCACTGTTGGCTCTGTCAACAATACATTTACTGAGAAGGCCTCCTACTACTTCCCCCATCCCATCCTTTGGTTGACAACCACAGCCA
>JBCIKM010343057.1:0-11250 GCA_039654465.1 Melibe viridis
ACACATATATATATATATATATATATATATATATATATATATATATATATATAAATACTTGTTACTACAGGTATATTGTAAAAATTATGATGGTTGTGCGTAATTGTGTGCATGTGCATATTTGTGTGTTTGTTTCTACAAGGGCATTTGCAAAATGATGCATTGTTTGATGTGAGGTGAGTAACCGCATAGGTACTTCCTGTGTGATGATTTGTTTCAAATTTCAGTAAGATTTTCAAATTAAAGCACCATGGGAGTTTTTGGGAAGTGGCTAATGAATGGGCTCTGATTTCATTTCTTATTTGCTTCTTTTGTCTGTGTGTTCTCTCTCGTAACTTTTTTTATCATCTTACTTTCCCCTGGGTCTGTCTCTGGCCCTCTTGTGATATGAAGCTCTAAAACCACAAATTAAACAAACAAAAAATAAACTCCATACATATTCCTCCTTTCATGGATTCAATTCTACTTATGATAAAACGCTTTTTGTATAACATTGGGAAATTCCATAGAAAAAATCCAGAAAAGGAAAAGGAAAAGCAACTGCAAACAGTACTGTTTCAGTTTCATACTTATTGGCAATTGTCAGTGCAATCTATGAATAAATGATCAATGGATTGGCAAACCAAGCAATGTGAAAGTGTTCAACACAAAGGCAGTAATTTATTATTCAGTATTACAGAAAAATCTTCTCTACAAATTGTTTCGCCCATGGCTCCTAGTGTAGTTTACTCTGCCCACTTTGGCTGCTGGGCTAGAGGTCAGTTAAGAATATTTCTGTGTGATATGTACTTAATTACTGATGGAGAGCTATGCATTGAAGTCTTACTTGAAATAAATTGGTGTATTTTAGTCACAATATAAAGATTAGGTGTGAGTTTTTATCTCTTAGTCCAAGTTTTCATAAATGTATTCAAACTCCCATAGTTTTGTCCATGAATCAACTGATGAAGACCTTTACCCTGCTACTGTCCTTGGTGGGTCTACTTCTGTCTCTTGTCTTTTAGCTTGAGCTATCATCTTGCTTTTTCTAGCATTCTCTGGAGTGCTCTCTTTCACAAACACACATACACTGTTATTTTGTATTCTGTTTAGTCTTGGCTCTGGCTGTTGTGCCTATGTCTGTGTCTTTTGTTTGTGGGAGACTATTTTTTTCCCATGTAAATCATCTCTCTGTCACTCATTTGAGAGATATTTTTTCCCCTGTGTAAATCACCTCTCTGTGAAAATGTCTCTGGTAGGGTCAGGTAGAGTCAAGATTTATCAGCTCTTTTAACTAATCTATCCTCTTACTTTCCTCTTGGGCGCCTCTATGACCCTGAGTGTGTTGTGGTGCCCTAAAACCATGAACAAACAAACAATCTGTGGTGTCGATATGTGTTTTGAGAGATGATATTTATTTCTTAGTGTAAATCATCTCTCTGCTGCTGGTGGTTTGATCTGTTTCCTCTTTGAACTAATTCTATCATCTTACTTTCCTATAGGTTCCTCTATGACCCTGGTGTTTTGTGGGTCCCTAAAACCAACCCCCCCACCCCAAAAAAAAAAAAAAAATATGAAATATTCAAATGCATATGCAGCAATATGATCACATATTTCTAGAGGGCCAGATATAACTAGTTAATACAGGCCTATTTGATGAACAAGTAACAATAGATAGCATTTATATTTTATGTTGTGCTTAACCAGGGTGCTCTATACGCTTTACAATACCATTACATCTCCGGCAGACAACGAACATATAACATATATAACAGGACAAGTTGCCTGTTAGGCGTATTTCAATTGTTCGGCCATAGGGACAACGTTGTCTCCAAGCAGGGGGACCTATGAGGTAATTTTGGTAAAGAGCCTTACCCAAGGAGACAACACGATGGCACCGGCAGGAATAGAATGCACGCTCTTCAGCATGGAAGTCCAATGTTTTACTATTGGAGCCACCGTGCCCATTTAGGGATTGGTTTGGAATTTTGCTCGGACAGCGGCCTTGGGGTCTACTCTTTCCTATTTCCAATCGTTCTTTAACGTTTGAAAATTGCACACGGGACGTCCTTGTTTATTGTCCTTCTTCGATAGGACTATGTGCTTGATCCCACCAAGGACCAGGGAATGGCTGCTGACCTGAAAAAATGGCCTGTCATTTTTGCTTTTTATGGGATTCGAACCTGCAGTTTTTTTTTTCGATTTAAGGGTTTCTGTGCCTTTATCAATGCCACCAGGGAGTGAAAACTGACCAGTAATCGACTTAAAAAATTTTCGCCGCTCATAAGACTGGAACTCAGGACCTTTCGCTTGAGAGGGAAGCACTGTACCTCTCTGCCACATTTGCCCAAGTAGAGAAAGAAAGAGAGAAGGGTGGGCAGTATTTTATTTTGTCAATTTTAAACATCAGGAAGTGCAAAGGAACAGTATAAAAGACCATGATGTCAGAAAGAAAAAAACAGCTTTTTTTTTGTCTTGGTTTAAGTCATAAGTCTTTTTTTTTAATTTTTAAAGCGGCTCTCTGTGTGTGTGTGTTTATTTACAAATATTTCTATAAATTAATTATCAAGCATAGTCTTCTCGACAGGGTCGGAAGGGTATAAATTATTTCAAGAAGACAACGGTGGATGGATACTAGACTGGAGTGGTCTTGTGTGTTGCAAAGTCCCAAGCAAACATTTCAGGTCAGAATCGGCTCGTTTCTATTTTTATTGCATAGCCGGTCTTCGAAATTCAAACTCGAATCTAGATAGTACATACATTTTGGTTTGATGTGCAGCGGCTGAATTAAGCGGTGGGGGAGGGGGAGGGGGGGGGGGACTCTTCTCCTCTTTAAATGTCTTTTTCTATCTTTATTCTTCGGGGAAAAAATTCCTCCTGGTTGGTGACAGTGTCCCTTTATGCTAACTTAAGCTCTTAATGCGAAACTGATTATGGTCCAAAGACATTTTACTGTTTACTGTATAGTGTAAAGGTCTGTGTTATGGTCATAGAATCGAACAACGAGACCGAATCCAGTCTCGCGGTAGTCAAAGAAGAGCCGTTTCCACGAAACTGCATCAAGTCCTCAGTTTGCGATTAGCATCCATTTTGTTTTTGTACCTCCCGAACTGTTCGCATTTGTTTTGAGTTGGTAGTTCGATCAAGTTCATTCTCCGAAAAAGATGAAACTAGATTGAAAAATATCCTGTGAAAGGGAACAAAAAGACGATAAGGTATCTTTATCTTCCCCATATTCTTACTGGTCATTGTATTATTTGCCAGAGAGTTGTTCATGTGAGATCCGTTTGTTTGCCAGATCGCGAATATGTCTTGTAATAGAAAATTTCATATTCGAATTCGATCCTTTCCACCGAACAGAAGTGAGACCCCACAAGAGAACTTGTCCTATTTTCTTTTTAGTTACTTAATTAAACATCCTACCATATTTTAAAATATGTATACATATGGCATTGAAATTGAATTAAATATTGCATTTATATAGCACTTGTCCGTGCTAATCACTTTGCTCAAACTCTTTACAATACCATATCTCTTGAAGACTACCAACATGGAACACATGACAATACAAGCAGCTTGTTAGGCGCTTTACAATTTTGGACAGAGACAGGATTGTCTGATCTATAACCAGGGGGACCTCCGAGCTTTACATCCATCTCCAATAGAATGAGGTAAGTGTGGTAAAGTGCCTTACCCAAGGGCACAGTGTCAATGGCTAGAGGCTAAACACGGGGCAGCAGATCTTGGAAGTGACCCTACGTGTCACCACTCCAAACATTGGCCATGATTGCTTGTCTTTCGCATGTAGCGATTTGTGTTAACCACTGAGCCATCGACGCCCAAGATTTAAGATTTGTTTATAACCACAAGTTTGATCAGAAGTCAAACCCAAGTCTTTGTAGTAGGAGTCATGTAGCTTAGAATACAATAAACATGGTGGACAGACTATGATGACTATCATTATGCTTTCCCACTAGATTTCAATTTCCTCATAAAACGACATTTTTTCTACAGTGTGGTTCATTTTTATCTTCATTCATCTTATTGCTATTCCTGCTATTTGTTTATGAAATTCCTGCATACTGTCTTAATATAAAAATCAGTTAACAGACTCAGATACTGAAAACCAAAAGAAAGGTCAGATATGCGTACTTGCCGCACGCTTCAACTTCAACTCATGTCGGACAACACACATCTGATTTCTGTATTGTGTTCTTCAAGGGAAGAAAGTTCAACTTCAATTGCTCATTTTGTCAGAGTTTATCTTTCGTGGTCAGTGAAAGAAAGAGAAACAAATACTGAACAGCTATTTACTGCTCGTCTTAGTAACATAGATTTTTATTTACCACACCGTCGGCAGTTTAGACAGGGTCAAGCGACCAGGGACACACGAAGGAGGCATAGATGGTCTTTGTTTAAGAAAGGACAAAGCTGCAAACTTTGTCATAGGCTTTAACTCGTGTCGGGTGTGTCACATTTACAACACTCAGCTGCTGCTGCTGCTGATGCCTCTGTATTGTGTTTAAAACGGGGGAGGAAGATTAAAACTAGTAAGTTTGGCAGTTTTCAGAGAGCAAGAAGGGGGGAGGGGGGGGGGGGAGTGTGAATGATTCAGAATGTGAGAGGGGGGGGGGGTAGGGTTTTTAACCCTAGCCATACTTCAATATTTTGTATACCCGATGAACTTCGTATCCATTTTTTTGAGTTATACTTTTATATAGAGAAAGTATTCGTGTCCCATTTTTTGGCTCATACTTTTTTATATAGAAAATTTATGTCTGTCATAATTTGGATTTAGGTAATATGCTTTATTCAGGGTTCCCACCGCCTCCTTTAATTTAAGGAGACCTTGAAAACTCCTTGAATTTCGATTGACCCTTCAAAATTCCTTGAAAACTCCTTGAATTTCAATGTTCATTGAGTTGAAAACTTGAATTTTCAACTCGTGTTGGGTGTGTCACATCCACAACACACCTGCTGCTGATGCCTCTTTATTGTGTTTAAAACGGGGGAGGGGAATTAAAACTAGTATGTTTGGCAGTTTTCAGAGAGCGATTGAAATATTTCTCTTGAACTTGAAGTACTTAAGGTTTTGTGTCTGCCTATTTTCGATGAAAATAAAATATAAGCAGAATTTCATCAACAAACAGGAGATGTACAAGAAGAATGGAGATAAACTCGTCAAAAGAAACCCATCTGTAAAAAAAAGAAAAACAACTAAAACTGTCAAATTAGGAAGATTATATCTAGTAGTGGGGAGTGAAGAGTATGTCTGCCATGTTTATTGTATTCTTAGCTCTCCGTGGCATGGACTGTGTCATCAGACAGCTTTTAACTGGCCCAGGATCCACCTGTCCAAAAACGGCGTATTGCGTTACGTGGAACCCAGGGCACACCTATCCTACCTACCTACCTCGTATGACTCAATAGACTTATCGGGGACCAATATTCCCGGTCTCTTGTCACACCTGAATACCATCTTTGTACGATTGGGTGAAATTGTGAATTACTTCAAATCTGCCCTCGAGCCTCATCACCTTGCAGTCTAGAACTAGGTGATTAGTCGTCTGGACTTCCTAATGACAGTGCGGACAGAGAGGTGTCTCTCTGACATTCGGAATAGCAAATCTGACGTACGTATCTAGTTTCTTTATTCAAAAGTGAAGACAAAAGTGATGCTGGTACCTTTGACTTAGCTGATGGCATTTTTGTCTCTTGGTCATAAGCACTTGCAGTTTAGCCATTTCTGACTTCACCTTCAAATAACTTGAAATCCATTGATCATTCTCTTTTCCCTTACACTTACATGGCACCATGTGACTTTTGCAGATTCCCAAAACTTAAAATAGCAGTGAAAAGATATCATTTTGAAAGCATTTTTGGCTATCATTTTCAGAGAGATTCACATAGGGTGTTTAACAGAGACTGTTAGAGAACTGCGGGAGATGTTTCATTCTCTTCAGGATCTTTAGAATCAGTATGCCAGCTCTCAAGGGGACTACTTTTGAGGCCTCAACGGAAAGAATTCCAATAATTAGTGAATATTTTATATTATGTAATGAGAACAGGCCAGAAACTTATTGAACATAATGATATCCAAAATACATTTAATGTCCAAATGGATATAACAAATTTTAAGCTTTACCTGCGGAAATCTCACCTAAAAAAATGGAATACCGAAACTGCTTTGCTGACCATTTATTTGTCTATAGAGTGCAATGAAAAGGTTGTATGAAAATTGTCCTAAAATTATATTACTTTTATTTAATTTTGTGGTGTCACAGTATCTAGCTTTCTTAATGTAATTTCCATTCAATTCCACAATGCCCTTGTTTCTTCTGAACTATTCTCATTTTATCTCTTTTTTCCAGAATTCATTCTTTAGGTGAAGTCAGTGAGTGGAGAGTGTTTATATTCAACCACAGAGGAAACCAAAATGGCATCACTCAGACCAAAGGTTTGCAGTCAAAGGAGGAAAAATCCCAAGAGAGGTGTCAGTGTTATGTGGAATTACTTTTTTAGATTGCCAGACAATCCAACCATGGCTGTATGCAATATTTGCAATGCCAAATTTTCTAGCCCAAGAACCACAGGTACTATCAACAGACATTTGCGCTCCAGACATCCTGATCTCTACGCGGAGGCTAAAGCCCTGGAGAAAAGAAAAAAGGAAGAAAATATCAACGAAAAGGAATCCTTACTAAAGAATGAAGAATCAGAAAACTCCAGCAAAGAGAAGGAACGCACAGTTCGCAGTGAAACGTTACAAGCTCAAGGAGGAAGACAGGGTCCAAAAAGAAGTAGTGTAGTTTGGAACTATTTCGTTCAGATACTTCCTGAAAAAGCAAAGTGTACCCTGTGTGGGGCACTTATAAGCAAATCTAAGCGTTGTACTTCTCAGCTGCTCAACCATCTGAGATCAAGACACAAGTCATCTTATGCTGAAGCTATGGCAGAAAAGAAATTACGATTAGAGCTGCATCTAGATGAAAGAATTCAGCATGCATTAGACTCGTCTTGTCAGAAGTTTGATGATTTTAGTAAATCAACAAATTGTTCACCTGTTACAAATATGAACTCTCTTTCCCAAATGACAATGTCAACTGTGTCTCGTAAAATTGCAAGTTCAGAAAAGGTAAAGGACAGAGTTAACAAATCTTTGATTAAGCTGATCAGTGTCAATCTCTTACCTCCCTCTATTGTCGAAATCAAAGAATTCAAAGAAATGTTAAAAGCTCTGGACAGTCGTTATGAGCTTCCCACAAAGACGGCAGTCTTGAAGACTCTGATACCTGAATTTGCTGAGGAGGTGAAGAAGAAGTTAAAGGCAGACGTGGACAGTGCCTCCCACTTTGCCCTGACTGTGGAGACCTGGACGTATCGACACGGACAAAGATGTGTGACTGTCATGGCCCATTTCATCAAGGACTCCTGGGAAACATCAGCAGCTTGTCTGGAAACTATTGACTCCCCAGAAGAAATCAATGGTGAGTAGAGATATTTTAAAGTTTTGTGTGTAGGAGTCCAGCTTACAATCCTTGGAATGGAAAGCTCTCATGACTAATACCATAGGCCTACTCCCTCTAGATAACATTTTCATATGTGTTTTTTTTTCTTTTAATTTAAAAGGATGAAGAAGTCAATGTTGTATTCAAAAGTTAAGGCAAAATAAATTTTCAAAAGGGTAGTTTATTAACTTTATGGTAATTTTTTTGGGAGGTTTTTTTTTCTATGTTGTTGTTTTTTTTTGTTTTTGTTTTTTTTTGTATGTGGGTTTGTTTTTTGTGTGCTTTAAAGGTACTCACTTCCAAAGCATAATCAACATGAGAAGTGTTATTGTTTGACCCATTGCACTCAAAGGCCTGCTACATGATCTAAACTCTTAAAGCAAGAAAAACTTGGACTCCTGAGCCTGTTTTTCATGTGATGGGGTGCTATACAAAAAAACAGAAAACAAAAGGAATTTGTATTTTTAAACTTACTTCTGAAAGAACAATTTTTTGTTAAAGGTTTTTTTCTAGCCCTTTCAATCAAGTTAAAAATTACAGGTGCAAGTTCAATGTAAGCATAAAAGCTCAAACTTAAGAAAAACATATATGTTGAGAGGATTTGATTATGTTTGTTTTTTGGGTTGTTTTTTTTTTTTTAATATAAATACACTAAAGGAGACAATTTTTGGGTGGAGGCGAAGATTGGGTTATATTGTCTTTGCCTTAAGTCCAATATTTAATAATATGATTTGATTTGATTTCAAGTTTCCATTAAATTTTCTGTAGATCAAACTATTCACACATGATGATGCAAATAATTTTTTTTTTTATCTAAGTCCAAGTCTTCATAATCAAGCTGGAAGAAGAATTATTTTCAGGATTTTGCCTAAAACAGCTCTCCATAATACCAGGTTTATAGCCTAGCCAATAAAAGCATTATAAATTGATTGAGAAGTGCCTTTTAGTTAAAGTTACTTTCCTCCATTTCATAAACTTGGAAGAATGACCGCCTTTTAATCTACAATATCAGCTGAAAATTGCCCGTTATTGTGTCATTTCAGTGTAATTGTATTCAGTTATGCCTACGCCAAAGCGGAAGTATTCTATCTTTTTCAAGACTGCTCCTCATCTCTTCTTTCGATCCATTTTGATAGATGCTTCAACAGAGTTATCAGTCAATAATTATGGTTCCTTTTTTTTTTTTTTTACTTCATTTCTGCAGGTGAAAGTATGATTCAGGAAATAAGGAGAATCACAGATGAGTGGGGCATCAGTGATAAGGTGGTGTCTTTGGTTTCTGACCATTCTGAGACACTTTCAGCAGTTGCCCTCACCATGGGTTGGGAACACTTGTTTTGCTTTGGTGAGATGTTGAACAATATCATCCAGACAGCTTTACAATCAGTACCCGAGGTGACAAAGATACTGACAAAAGTTAACGAGGTTGCAGAATATTTTGACAAGAGCATCAAAGCCACTGAGATTCTTTTGTCAGTACAACAGCAGCACAATCTTCCTGAGAATTGTCTGAAAACCGATGTGGAAAACAAATGGATCTCAACCTATCGCATGATGGAACGAATGTCAGAACAGTTTGAAGCAGCCAACACAGTCCTCTGTTACCATGGTAAAGCGGACATATGTTTGTGTGATGAAGATGTTGAACTCATGCGTTTGATTGCCAATATTCTGAAACCTTTTGAAGTAATAGTCGTAGAACTTTTGTGTAAGGAGTTTACTAGTATGTCAAAGGTTGTTCCTTTCAGGAATGTGTTGCAGGAGGTTATAGGAAATTCTATTGAGGATTTGACTGAAATGTCTGCATCCGTTATAACTTTTAGAGATTGTCTAGTGCAGCAAATGGAAACCAAATTTGGCAACTTAGAAATGAACTCTATCCTGCCCTTGTGTACATTACTGGACCCGAGATTCAAACACCACGCATTTACTGATACGGCTGCTATGGAAATGGCACAGGATCAACTTCTGCAGGAAATGAAATCAATTGCTGAAACTGAATCCTCCTCCGCTCCAATGGAAACTGCTGAGAGTGAGAGGCGTGCTGCTTCCAGGGAGGGAAGTGCTAAAGACACAGTTGTTAGTTTGTTATCCATGTGGACTTCGTTCGACAAGAGAGTCTCCGAAGCTGGTGCTAAAAAGAGTCTTTCCTCAGAGGTTGAGAATGAAAGTCGTCGTTACTTCAAGGAAGCCCTTATTTCTCGTGACCAGGACCCTTTGGAGTGGTGGAAATTGAACCAAGTTCAGTTTCCTCATCTACATGTGCTTGCCAAAAAGTACCTGTGTACCCCCGCCACTTCTGTGTGCTCTTCAAGACTCTTCACCAAGAAGGCAGAGAAATTCAACTGTCAAAGAAATATGATATCTCCAAGAAACTTAAATGCAATGCTCTTTTTGTCTTCAAATGGAAGAGTTACTTCGCCTGAGACTCTTTGATTTGAACATCATAGTGTGTTATTGTTATCACAAAAAACCCATTAATTTCATAATGCAATACAATAACAATAAGAGAAAATGGTATACATATATAGATACAGTTGCAAGATGAAAGGGGTTTCAAGCTTAGCAGAAGTGAAAAAACTCAGGTACGATTCACTTTGAATTAACATAGTCTAAACAACCACTGTTTTGATTCACCTTCCTTTTGGCAAAACAGCACACACAAGCACAATACAGACTCTGTACTGTAATCGTTATTGCCTCAGTACCTCATCCGCCAAAAAAGGCATGGAAGCACGATCACCCCCCAAAAAAGGGATGGAAGGCTGGTTAAATGTGTGGGCGGGTTTTGACTTAGCTCAGCACTGTGTCTATACTATAAATATATAAACCATTTTGTCTTACCTTTAAAACTTACCCCCATTGTCATCTTTTTCCAGTGCCAGCTCATACTCTTTTCTCAATAATACAATAATAATCCTGACTATGATTGTCTGGATTATTCAGAGGCCTTCCTGGAATAAGCTCACCACACCCTGACCTGCTTTCCTTTTTTGTGTGTGTGTCTTTTTAATGTCTGTCTGATATAATCTTTCTTGTTTCATTATGTATTCAATCGGCCAGGAAATAGGATGACATGTGTCATACAGTCTGCTGCAGCCCCACCCCCTAACATCACGGATGTGGTCTATGGGGAATTGAGGTTGGAGGCGTCCATGGTATCTGTAGAACTGCTATAATTTTGTGTTCTGTTAGAAAGTCTTGGCTCTACCTGCTGTGCCTTTGTCTGTGTGTGTCTTTTGTTTGTGGGAGATGATTTTTGTTCCCATCTAAATCATCTCTCTGTCACTTATCTGTGAGATTGAGAGATGATATTTTTTCACAAGTAAATCATCTCTCTGTGAAAATGTCTCTGGTAGGGTCAAGATTTATCTGCTCTTTTAATCTAATCTATCCTCTTACTTTCCTCTTGGGCGCCTCTCTGACCCTCGTGTGTCGTGGTGCCCGAAAACCTCAAACAAACAAACACACAAACTGGTCAACCTTCAAAAGCAAAATACAACCCCTCTTCCTCAGACATGCACACACGCGCACACACGCCGTCCCTAGTACCTCTTCTACTTGTTTCGTTTCTATTTCTATTATACGATACTGAAGCTTTTTGTCTTACTTTTTCCGCTACTCCTTTCTGTCCAGAGTCCAGTTTTTGTTGCCTTGTTTAGGTTACAGTGGTCATCCCTTATTTTATGTCTTTTGGTACATAACTCCAGGGTCACAAGTTAAACGTACTGAGTACTTTTGTACACAAAGGGGGTTTAAAGAT
>JBCIKM010343168.1:0-11249 GCA_039654465.1 Melibe viridis
TCTCTCTCTCTCTCTCTCTCTCTCTCTCTCTCTCTCTCTCTCTCTCACACACACACACACACACACACACATAAACATCTACTTTAAAACAGTGAGGAATTGTGTTTGGAGCATTATTCTAACATGAAGGTGATATCAAAAAGTATCAATAGCCAGAGTTAACTTTGAGATTAGCGAATAGATATAATCAGAAAGTTCATGTGTGTTTCATAGACCCTACAAAAGGCGTTTGATTCAGTGAAGAGAAAAGAGCCTTGGAAAGGACTAGAAGAGCATGGAGTGAACAAAGAATTAGTTAGGGCAATTCAGTCTTTTTATACTTATCCTGAGAGCATGGTAAGAATAGGAGGCCAAAATACGAGTAAATTTAATATAAATATAAGTGTGAGACAAGATTCTATTCTCAGCCCACTGCTATTTTTAATAGTCATGAATTCAGTTTCAAAACAGTGCAAAGGAATGAGATCACTAAATGGAGGAATGTGGAAACTTAAACCAGTTCAATTTAAAATGTTAGCTTTTGCAGTTGGTAGTATTTGGTAAAACACAACAAGATTTGCAGTATAATGTCAGCATCCTTAACAGAAAATTGAAAAAGAGAGGACTGAAAATAAATGTAAAGTAAACTAAAAGTATGGTAATCAGCAGATAGCCCCACAACCATGGAACTGAAATAAACAAAGAAACACTTGAACAAGTGGATAGCTACAAATATCTAGGAGTTATAATATCATCTGATTGTAGTCTTAAAGAAGAAATTAACCAAAGAATTTCAAAAGTAACTAAAGTGTATAGTCAGCTTGGGCAAGCTTTCATAAGGAAAAGAGAGTTAACTACAACAACCAAACTATCAATATTTAATTCTATTTATTGCCCAACTTTAATCTGTGGAAAAAAAACATGGAACTTAGATAACAAAGATAAAAGTAGGTGGCAGGCAAGTGAAATGAAATTTCTAAGATGATCAATAGGCAAGACAAAGAGAGGTAAGATAAAAAAAACACAAGAATTAGAGAGGAAGTTAAAACAGAAAGCCTTGCATTTAAAATAGAGAAGAACCAACTTCAGTGGCCATGTAAACAGGATGGAAAGTGACAGGATCCCAAAACATTTTAGAATGTTAACAGCAGGGAAAGTTGCCAGTAGACCAAAGAAATTGTGGCAAGAAGCAATCCCAGACATAGTAGAAAACAAAGTTTTTAAATTTGTAGATGCAAAAAGGAAGCGCCTGGTTTGAAATCAGTGGCGAAAGTTTCTGCATAGCAATTAAACTTTACATTGATAGGTACTAAAGGTAAAGATAAAGAAAGGTTGAAAGAACTTTGAGATTTATTTTTTTGTGACCTGTGCATGGGTTTGTTTTTCTCTATATTCCAGGTACTTTGATTATCCGGCTGTGTTTGTTCCCAATTGTCATCAAGTCACAGAGAATGACCATTCACCAGATGAATCACATGCCCACAGTACAGAGACTGCAACAGAAATTCATGGATGCCCGTCAACAAGGAAATATGGTGGAAGGTTGATAAAGTTTTTTGTTGTTTTTTGTTTTTTTTTTCTGGTCATCAGTCTTCTTTTTGTGTTGTCAATATGTGTTTTGAGAGATGATATTTATTTTTTTAGTGTAAATCATCTCTCTGCTGTTTGTGATTTGATCTGTTCCCTCTTTTAACTAATTCTTTCATCTTACTTTCCTCTGGGCTCCTCTATGACCCTCGTGTGTCGTGGGGCCCTGAAACCTACAATAAACAAACAGTCTTCATTCAGCACTGTTCCATAATCTTTGTTTTAATTGTTTTGTTATCCATATCCCTTCATAACGCCTTAGCAGTTTAGGAATTCAGCTCCAAGGAGCTAGGAAAACCTCTGGATCACAAGAAATGAATACAAGCAGATGATGTCCACCATGCCTAATCTTGCATGGCATAATGAGCAATACATATGGGGTATTACTCGATCTTAAGCCAAACAATAGTTGCTGTTGCCTTGGTGGCATTTGCTCAATGAGAAAGACCAATGAGCCGATATACCACAAAGTGACTTTGTTTTAATTGTTAACCCTTAAATCTGCATGTCAGGCGTCTATTGTGAATTGTGGAATTGTCTGTCATTGTCAGAGTTTGGTACAGTCTTAAAATTTACTGATTAACTTTCTTACTTCAATGAGCCTGAACTCCGTTCTTTGCTCCGCTGCCCCCCAATGATTTTAAATTGCACACCCTTATTGTAATTCTGTGTTTGGGCTCTATTTTAATCTTGGATTAAGAGGGTAAAGGCTGTTTATTATCATTCAAATTCCAAAGCTTTATGGTTTGTAAAAGTAAAAGAGTTTTCCTTTGGTTTCCTGTTTATTGTTCAAATGACTATCTGCTGCACTGTGGTGAGATTTCAAAGATGCAATTACATTTTTTTTCTGATCTCTAAGCTTGATGGTACACTCTTTTAATGCATAGATTCAGGTCATTAATTTGCTTGAATAGCTGAGGCTGTATTTTTTGTCAAACTGTAGGAGTTTTAATTTTGTTTCTTGTTGCTTCATTCCTAATCAAATTAGCAGCAATGAGTTCAGTGAAAAGGTTAAACAAATGTCAGTTTAAAGATTTCTATTGCAATTTTGAAAAGTTTCAAATCAGCGTTGGTATTTATGATTTTATCAACAACACAATATTTTTCTTCACTATCAGATGGAATTGCATTTAGCCTTCTAGTTTTTGGTGTTTAAGGTTTGCAAATAACTTGTTTGCTTCAAACGTTAGTATTAATTTTTTGAAACAGATTGATATATGCTCATTAGTGTTTTGCCACAAAGGTCAGCCATTTAAGTGATGAAAATTTGAGCTGAGCCAGCCATTTAAGGTCTTAGGGGAAAGGTGACACCCCAAAAATGAAGTTGCCAAAAGCTCAGAAGATGTTTTAGATACTTTAAGTTGAAGAGTGTATATTGCAATGGATGTTTGGTGCTAGAAATGCACTTCCAAAAGATTTCTCCCTTTGTCTCTCTTTAAAAAAAAACACCTTACTGAGTTTTATTCTAAAGACCTTAAATTTTTTATTTATCTGAGAGTTGTAGAGCTGTAATGTTGAAATTTTGACCAAAGTAAAAATAACAATTTATATTGGCTGAAGAAAGAGATAACTATCACCATGCTCTTAGTGCTTCACAATGCCATGTCCCTGTCAGATAACGAACCTATAACTCCTATGACAATACATTTAGCCTGCTAGGTGTGTTACAATGTTCCAGACAGAGAGACAGCATTGTCTGTAACCAGGAGCACTTCTGAGTTTTATATCCATCTCCAATAAGATGAGTTAAGTCTGATTAAGTGCCTTACTCAAAGACACAAGAAGATGGCACCAGCAGGAATCGAACCCGAGCTCTAAAAGCATGGAAGTCCAACGTCTTATCAGTTGAGCCACTGTGCCTGTGTAGAGATTAATATAGAATTTTGCCCAAACAGCAGCCTTGCAGCTTTTCAATTTCCAAACTGCCAAGGGGTCTTTAACGTCCGATAGGACTAGATGCTCGATCCCGTCTACTTAGGATGAGTGAGTGGCTTCCTACCAGAAAAACGTCCCGTCGTTATTTTTGCTTTTTCATGGTATTAAACCCGCAGCTCTTGGAATTTAGAAGTGTCTGTAACTTCACATCACCAGAGAGTGACAACTGACCAGAAATTGTGTGGAACAATTTTCGCCATTCATGGGACTGGAATCCAGACCCATATTATTTCACTATGTAATTTACCCTTGGAACCATTGCCGATGTGGTTTTCCTATATGTTCTTTCTTTCTTTCATGAAATAATATTTTGAATCCAATTAGATTTTTTAATTGTTTTTTGTTTGTTTTTTTTCGGTTTTGGTCTGTAACCAGCCATGAACTATGCTGGAGAGTTGAATGGCTACATGAAGAAACACAATGTGAAACCGTTTGGTTCGTTGATGATGCCTTTGTGTCAAGTAAGTCAACATTATCTTTCTGAGAAAAGTCTAGTATTTTTCATCAGGTTTTTTGTTTTGTTTTTTTTTATTGTAAAATCTCTTTTTATAACCATTTCCAAATTTGTTATAACAATTAATAAAAAGAAATTTTCTTCAAAAGACAAGTTATGAGTCTTTCAATGATTTTTAAACTCTTTTGGTCCTTTTTTCTCTGTTTGTGCAGCTGCCGATCTTCATGTCTGTATTTGTGGGTTTGCGGGCTATGGCCAACCTGCCAGTGGAGAGCATGAAGACAGGAGGCTGCCTGTGGTTCCCTGACCTGACCATCTCACAGCCCTTCTACCTGCTCCCTCTCATGACCTCCGCCACTTTCCTGCTGACTATTGAGGTGTGTATCCGGGGTGTTGAAAGTTGCTTGTGCAATCTCTTTTTTTATTTTTAATTCAATACTTTTTTACTGTTTTACAATTACTCTTATTCCTATTTTGGTATGCTTAACCTGTTCTTTTTTTTTCATTAATGAAGACGACGCACCTAACAGGCAGCTGGTATTGTCATTTGTGTTACATGTTTCTCTGCCAGGGATATGGTGACAACCATGGATAGGCGCTGTATAAATGTCCTTGTTAATATTCAGGTGTCACTAGTAAGCATTGCCAGATGGCCAGAGGGAAGTGAACTCCCGTGTCGAGCAAATTAAGTCTCTCTCTTGAACATGCTTGACTGGGCAAGTGAAAACTCTGGATTAAATTTTTTGTCATTCAAATTATCAGACTGTTGAAATTTTGATAAATGATGACCTTTGGCTATGAACAACGCGCACTGACAGTAATACTCATCATAGCCAAGTCAGTTGTGATTTTGAGCCCTGTAGGGAAAGAGTTAGCCCCCAAAATGCGGGAGATATGTTAACATGACCACTATTGAAGCAACCTTTAACTGCAGGAGACGTGTATAGTAACGTCAAAGCTGGTTTAGAGGGAAGGGCTCAGTTGCGAGCTTGTTAACGGCTGATTTTAACAATCTACACACGTCTCTTGATATTTCTATTTTGATTCTTTAGCCAATGAGATTCTACAAAAGAAGTCACGTGACTATGACACTGACTATAGTCTAGAGATCAAAAGGGATCCTGGATTGAAGACTAGTTTTCGTAACTGCTGATTTTGACTAAATGAAAAATGACATTTTTTCTGACACAGACAAAAAGTATATCAATAATTAAGCATCTGGTGCATAGATAGACCCACAAAATATCATTTTAAGTTTTTAAACATTTTTTTTCTTAATATATCGGAGATTTGATAACTTGGCCACTTGGTATCCTGTTGAGTTTGTGACTAAAAATATACCTAACAAAACTTGTATCATGTTGAGCTACATTCTTTCAACTTTCGAATGATGTCAGGTTTGTTTGTAAGAGATTAAATTAACAGGGAGTATTTTGAAGTTGAAATTCAGCTTGTGTGTTTGAGATGAAAAAATGACCCTTCCCGGTTCCACCGCAGAACGATGAAATCAATTTTTTATAGCTCTGCGCAGGACATGAGTTAAAAGCTCTTATAAACTTAGATCCATTAATAACACAACACTTGCATTTCGCTGAAAGAAGTTTATTTTCAACTTCGTCTGTTTTCTTTTTTTACAGTTTCTTTGAACAAATCTTTGTGTAATCTACTTCACAAGAGTTTAGGGATCACGTAAATGTTACTTTTCAAATCTTAAATCATAGAGTACAGCAATAGAGTATGTCAAGAGCTTTCTGCCCAGAGAAAAATTATTAGATTAATTTAATAATGGGTGTGTCCACCTTTGTTGGCGATGACCTGGCAATACCTTCTTGTCCTAGGGCATTGGATTCATTCTCAAACGAGAGGGCACCCCATCCCAGCAGCTCCATATTGCTTTTAGGAGTTCTTTGAGATTTTTTGGCCTTGGCTATATATTTGCAACTCGTATCTTTAGCACATCCTACAAATGTTCCACACGATTCAAATCTGGGCTTAAACTTAGCCAGGGCATCTCTGTGATGTTGTATACCTGCACTGATCTGTGCTGTGTGTTGTGTTGCTAAGTGACTTTAGAAAGGGAACAACAGGTGGAAGGACAGTAGCGATGTAGACTTGGCCTGTTTTTCCTCTATTGCATCGAGCACTTGCAGTTTGGAAGTATATTGGACTAAGAAGCTGTCCACCACATAAATTACCCCACAGCATCGTTGATGGACCTCCCAGGCATTATGCCCTGCGACATTTTGTTGATATGTATGAGTTCTCCCATCAACTTGATGCAGCAAATTTGCTCTTCATCAGTGAATAGAGCCAAATCCCATTATCTTTGTCGGCAATGCTAGTTTAACTGTGCCCAATTGAGGCTATTTTGTCAATGTCGGGGGGTGTCATTATTGGTCCAACTCAAGGTCACCAACCGTTCAGAGTTGCAGCTCTCAAAATTCTTCCCACAGTTTGCTTACTGATTGGACACTGGTGCCTTCTAACAGCAACAGTATGTTTTGCAGTATAGGAGACTGTAGTGAAGGAACTCATGCAGTGCAACACCTCATAATTGCTCTTTTTTGCCAATCAGAGATATGACTGAAGGCTGTCTTGTCCTTTGCCTATCTCTGGTGTTGCCAGTGCTCAAAGGAGCTCAAAGGCTTGTATTGTGTTATAATGCAGTATTTATGTGTGAGGGGTAATCATCGCTATGACCATCTTCTCTGTCCCCCTGACCAGGGGGGGGACATCAGCTTTACATCCAAGACCTACTTCCGGAAGCGGTTCCTGAGGGGCCAGAAAAACTGTCATTGTTTAATGTCACTTAACCGCCTTATTTACGTGTACATCATCATTGCTTCGGGTATAATCATTTACTGTCTTCCCTCAGGCAGGAACAGATGGCGTCAGCTCCTCATCCCAGACCTACTTACTGAAGTGGTTCCTCAGAGGCATGCCTGTTGTTATGCTGCCCATCATCTCCAATTTCCCAACGGTACGCAGAACTCTTTTATCTACAGCTGACGTTATTGAAATTACTGTTGGGAATAGCAATTTTGTTTTCATTTTTAATATTATTGACAAAAGCTGACGATTTTTTGTAAACTTAATTTAAAACAAATAATGAAGTAACTAATTTTCAAACTGGAAAATACATCATTAACTTTGAGTCAAATTAAGGAGAGAAAGTTGTAGACGAAGTTTAATTAAAGTGCTGAAGAATTTAAGATCCAGTGTCATTGTTTGACCTCAAGAGTCTTTTTAGCTCCGAAGTCACAACTGCAAAGAATCTCTTTGTTTATCTACTTCATTGAATACCTTGTACTGAATTGTAATTTTTGCGATCCCTCTCTTTTTCTGTGTGTCAATCAAACTGATTGCAATACTGCATTATGCCTATCTCTTCATAAGAGGTTGACACCCCAAGTTGCCTACCATGGGCTTGTCCCCCAAAATGTGAAGAGATCCTTCCGTAACCAATCCATACTGACATTAGTTGTCATTCTTACTGCATATGAGTCAACGTGTTAGAATTCAAAGCCTGTACTATTGGTTCTAGATTATTTTCTCCCTCTGATCCAAAAAATGTTTTATGCTGACTGCAACAGTTTTCCTCATCAGTCCACTTTTTATCCGAGATTGCAGATTAAATTTATTTTTTTACACTTTTTTTTTTGGTTCAGGCTATGCTGGTGTACTGGTTCACATCCAACTGTTTCTCGCTGTGTCAAGTGCTGTTTCTCAAGATTCCCAAAGTGCGAACTTATTTCAAGATTCCCAAAAAACAAGAACAGCCGGCTTCACTCCAGAAAAAGAAAGGATTTGCCGAGGGCTTTCGGGAATGTACGTAGGGTGATCATGTATAACTTTCATGGTGAATGGACCAGAAGACAAAATTGATATTTCTGGTTGTGATTTACTTCAAATTAATGTCATAAGTAATTTCATTAATTGTTTTCTGGTTGTTTGATCTCTAGATGTGAATTTTTTAAAAAATGATTTGTACTCTTTTAACTTTTTTTTAATGGATGATTTACTTTCAGGTGTGGTGTTTGGAATAAATTCCTAAAAACCCCTTTATTAAAAGGGGCTATGCAAGGGATCTTCATTATCAGTATTAATATGATCATCAGTATGACTACTGCTATTCATATTGATTAGTTGATAGATTGTCCATTTCAAGATACAGTGGAGCATGCTTCTGCTTATAAAGAACTGATGGTTATAAAGAACAGATTTTGAAGCACTTTAAAGGAAGTCTCTACATAAATCTCAGACTGATATAAAAACTCTTGTGGAATGCCCTAAGCAGTTCTTAATATCAGAGCTTGACTGTACTTATAAGACAAAATAATAGCAGCATTCTTTTTCCCTTACACTAGCCTGGAGCAATGCCAAGGCCACACAAAGAGTGAATGAGAGGCAGAGACTGGACGACACAAACCGGAGGAAAGCTGGGCAGGGTCCTTTGGTCAAGACTTATGCCTACAACCCGAAGGAGGCCAGTGCAAGCGGCCAAGCGAAAAGAAAAGGCAACAAAATTATAACCTAACATACCTCTCATCCCAGGGTTTGAGTGTGCTATTATAATGTTGAGGTGCTACTGTGATGGTCTATCTCAAATTTAACCTAAATGACACCATACCACTAGAATTGTCCTTTTAATACCAAGGATTTATGCAAATTAGTTGAAATAAGTTTTTAAATTAGGGGTGCCAACTCACCCGTCATTCCAGCTTTTTCTGGGCTTTTTTTCTTGCTTTCCAACTGTATGGTATTTTTTACTGGACCTTTGTTTTTTTTACTTCTCATCGGTTTATGTTTATTTTTGGTATTATTCAACGTTCCATGAATTTTCTGGGCTTTTTTTTTTTTTTTTCAAAAATCATTTGGCATCATTATGATTGCGAAAAGAACTCCAGTGAAATGCAAGCATCTATGTTTTCAAATAATTTTATGTTTATCAATCATGCCAAAAGTATGACAATATGAGGTAGACCATTCTCTGTAGCACCATCTACAAGAAAGTGATATATATATGTATCAAATGGAAAGAGAGAAATGATGTGTAAATTCTAAAGCATCTAGGTACTTTTCAATAGGAGAAGTAAAAATTCTGATTTTCTAAAGCTGTTGCTCTACTTGAGTTGCTTCTTTCCAACTAGATCTTTACAAGAGCTACTGCTGTGCTTTTAAAACAGAAAGTCTGTATTTCTGGAAAGGGATAGTTTGCTTCCCTACTCTCTCCATGCTGTTCTTAGTTTGGCAACTCACTCAAGACTTGTTCTCTTTTTCTTTTTTGCTTATTAAAAATGAATGACCCTTCTGTGATGTGATGTCGCTGCACGTTGCCTTGGATGTTAAAATAGAAAATTGCTTTTTTAGTCCAGCGAACTGTTGCTACTTTTTGGTATACTTGTCAACCCTTAATACCAAATGCTGGTCCCCATTGGTCATACTATAGTCCGTTCGTAAATAAATTGTTCATATTATTTTTCCTCTTTCTCAGCTGTTATTTGATGAACTGTCTTCAAAATTTGCGTGTGGCTGTAAATCAGTTTGTCTTAACTGCTAAATGTCTGAGCCCTGCATGGAAAATAGCGAAGAAAACCTAAAAAAATGCAAAGCATTTATTTGTGAACGGACTATAGTAATGCCAGTATCAACTTAAAAATAAAAGCCTCCCCATTTTTCCAGGTATCTATAAACTTTTGGCCCAGTTCTCATAGGGTGTGATGTGACACCTGTCTTGGGTGGATAGACACAGGTCATGCATGTATATACGTAAAAGTGGTTTGATAATTTTAACTGCAATCCGCATATGAGTATGAACAGTGGCGTCACTCTTGTTTCCTGCGTTGCCGAATATGGGGGAATGGGTTGCGTAACATGACTAAGGAATCCTGACACATGAAGCATCCTGTTCTGTGTGAGGGTGAGGTGTGCCTGCAACTAATTAGTATGCCAAATTCTAATTCTACTGCTGTTCATGGTCTTATATGTACCCTCTTTTAACTAATCTATCATCTTACTTACCTCTGGGCTCCCCTATGTTTTATAATGGGACCCTAAAGCCATCAATAAACAAACAACCCCCCCCCCCCCCCTTTAAACTATGTGAGCAGATAACCAGCGGTGGGTTTGGGGCAGTATGTATCTCCAGCAGTGAGGGTATGGTATGTGAAAGCTTTTGATTAAGATTGTTTTTGTTAATTTCTGTACAAAATTATTGTTTATGTGGTACATACATTTATTTTTAATTGGCATTGCTGTTGGTAACAATTTCACAATAAAAAAAAAGATTTGTTAAGTGAGTTTTTTTTCTATTGATTGTTCATGTTACATGAAGCTACATTGTGATTAAATGGACTTAGGAGGGGCATACCAAAAGTTTTTTACCTGACCATTAAATAATGATAGAACACTGAAATGAGATGATTTACAATGACAAAAAATATCTACAAAAATAAGCAATGGCCATCACTTATGACAGTATAATGGTTCATGAAGACCCAGGATCTTTAAACCTCCTTTTTGTACAAAAGAACTCAGTACGTTTAACTTGTGACCCTGCAGTCATGTACCAAAAGGCAAGAAATAAGGGATGAGCATTGAGTTGCAAGCAGAGGGATGATATTTTTTGTCATTGTAAATCATCTCTCGGTGGTGTCGATATGTGTTTTGATATATGATATTTATTTTTTAGTGTAAATCATCTCTCTGCTGTTTGTGGTTTGATTTGTTCCCTCTTTTAACCAATTCTTTCATCTTACTTTCCTCTGGGCTCCTATGACCCCCGTGTGTCGTGGGGCCCTAAAACCTCCAATGACTGAAGGGTCACAAGTTAAATATACGGATGCTTATGTACACAACGGGGGTTTAAAGATCTTGGGTCTTCCCGTACCGAAATGCTGTAAAATTTGATGGCCATTGCTTATTTTTGTGAGGAGGGATACTTATTGTCAAGTAAATCGTCTCTCTGTGGTGTCAATATGTGTTTTGAGAGATATTTATTTTTTAGTGTCAATCATCTCTTTGCTGTTTGTGGTTTGATTTGTTCCCTCTTTGAACTAATTCTATCTACTTTCCTCTGGGCTTCTCTATGACCCTTGTGTCTTGGACCCTAAAACCTCCAATAAACAAACAAACAAGAGTAAAAGATAAGAAACAGAAGCAGAAGTGCCCACCAGTTTGTTTGTTTCTTTGTTTATTGGAGGTTTTAGGGCCCCACGACATACAAGGGTCATAGAGGAGCCCAGAGGAAAGTAAGATGATAGAATTAGTTAAAAGAGGGAACAGATCAAACCAC
>JBCIKM010343276.1:0-11249 GCA_039654465.1 Melibe viridis
ACTTTCCTCTGGGCTCCTCTATGACCCTCGTGTGTCGTGGGGCCCTAAAACCTCCAATAAACAAACAAACAAATATCCCTTATTTCATGCCTTTAGGTACTTAACTGCAGGGTCCCAAGTTAGACGACGTACTAAGTGATTTTGTTCACAAAGGGGGTTTAAAGATCTTGGGTCTTCCTGAACCTTTATGCTGTCATGAGAGATGGCCATTGCTTATTTTTGTAAAGAAAGATGATATTTTTTGTCATTGTAAATCATCTCTTTGTGGTGTCGAAATGTGTTTTCCCACACAGACACACATACATACACATTAAGCATATGAAGAATAGAAGAGCTGGCACTGGAAAATAGATGGCAATAAACAGAAACTGAACCGGCACAGTGCCGAGGTGAGTGAAAGCCAAGGAGGGAACTTTTCCCATTCTTTCTATGGCTTTGAATCACCAGAGCACTGTGCCGACTATACCCTTTTTTGTACACACATTAAAGAAGACAGGAGCAAAGCAAAACCAACTTAAAATATGAAAACCATTTATTTCAGCTCATAATTTCACCCAGAAGTAATGTTGGGGAGCAGACACCTTGAATCAAAGATTGTGAAAATAGTAATTGTAATAGTAATTGTCTCGACACTGTATTCATACAATTACTATTTTCATAATTTCACCCAGAAGCTTTCTTCTTGTATGTTTGTTATGCTTGTCCTCCTGAAAGGATTTTGCAAGAGGCAATGAATCAACTCATCTGATAGGAAATTGGAAAGTAGGAAAACATGTCTTAATTTAATAGCATGACCAGCTGAAAAACAAAAACAAACACATCTGATAAAATTGTGAAAATACATGTCAATGAAGAACATTGAAGCATAGAGTAGTGAATTTGCATGAATCAAAGATTTACTTTGGCATTTCGTTCAAAAACCTTTAAATATGGCATAGTATTTTTTTGAGCAAGCCCTCTTCTTATTACTATAGCACTAGTAGTAGTGTCGACTCCCCTTTCAGTCCCATGCCTCCTCAATCTCAATCTAGAAATAGCATGACGGAGGAGTGGGGTGCCTTTCTTGACGAGTCCTAGTCCTGCTGCAAACTAAAGTCTGAAAATAACTGTTCATGATTTCATAGTTTGAGTGAGGACAGCATTAAGTTAACTCATGTAATAATTTTTAATTTTATAATCTTATGTTTTTTGTGTGTGGGATATTTAAAGGATTAAAAAAAGTAATGTTTTGAAGCAATTCCATTTTTTTTCTTTCAAATGGAGGTCTCTAGGGATTGCCATCTTTTGTTTATTTATTCATTTATCTTTTAAGTTTTACAAGAAAAGTCTCTTTTTTTTTTACACCCCAAAGAAAGGAAATGCATGAAAACTTTGGCATTCGGGCTAAGAAAGTAGGGATGCTTTGTAAAATAAAATGAGAACTTTTACATTTTTTCCCCAACTACTGGACCTGTTAAAAACTAACATACAGCAATGATAAATTTCTCCATAATTTTTCCAGCCAATATTGACAAACTTCCAAATTATATTGTTCTATGTACTTCAGAAATATGCTAATCAAGATGAGATTTTTTTTCAAAGAGTTTTTGCAATACCTTAATCAAGGGAAAGACATGCTTGATTCTAACACCTTTATTTTTATCAGGTTAGACATCCCCCCTTCCCCTCCTCCCGACATACACTGCAATCTTTACAGAATAACTCTATAGCTGTTTACTCTGTCCAACTGAAATTGATCATGCTTAAAAAAATATATATATATTTGCACACTTTGCCCTGTGCTAAATCAGCTCATTGGTCTTTCTCAATGAGCAGATACCACCAAAGGGAAAAGCAACTATTGTTTGGCTTAAGATCGAGTCATACCACTTATGTGTTGCTCATTACGCCAAGCAAGATTGGGCACGGTGGACTGATCATCTGCCTGTGATCCTAAATGTTTTGCAGCTCGTTGGAGACGGGTCCTGACACCGCTAAGGCAGTATGAAGGGATAAGGATAACAGAACAAAACAAATATTTGCACATTATTACTATTACTATTATTTGTAGAATTTAATTATTAAAGACAATGTGCAAATATGTTTGCAACAACCGTTTATTATAAAAGACCAGGTAAATTTGTTCAATACCACAGCATCAGCAATTAACAACAGATATTCAAGTTATCCCTACAACCCATCAGAACTTGATTTGTTCTTGATGGGTCTTACACTACACATCAACAGTAAAACTTAGTCTCACTGAGTCAGTCAAAATAACTGAAGAAGAAGAGGAATTATGCTTTGGGAAACCAATAAAAAGGTTAAAAGGTTCAAATTTTTGTAACAAATATTCAGAATTTAGTGTGTACATAAAAAATTGGAAAAATGGAATCAAACCATTATTCTACTGTGTCATCATTTCATAAAATGTCGATTTTATGCAAACAGTCGATCGCCCTTTCTTATGTAACTATTTGAAAATGTTTTGCAATATCTACTTAAATTTCTGCATACAATGATCTGACAGATCTGAGTAATAATTTCATGAGGCATTGCAAAAAAAAGGAAGTTCTTATTAGTTTTCTATTTACTCCAATTTTAATTGCTGATTAATTGAAAAACAGTTCACTTGAGCTTGAGTATTTAACTATTCTTGGAAAAACAACTGCTGCAAATGCATTTCAGCATAGATTTCTTAGAAAACTAAGGATATTGTGATAATATTGTTGTATTTTCTTTAAGTATGAGTAATTTCAGTTGGATATAGAGTACCTATGTGGTTACACAATTAAAATCAAAGTCTTAAATGGTTGGGCGTGCTTTTTGTTTGTTGTTTTACTCCACTTAATATACATAACACTTGACTTAGATTCTCATCTAAGAATCTCATGTTCAAGAGCTTTTTATTTCAAGAGAAAAATGGCTTCGATTCTCTTGCAGTCAAAGTAATGCTTCCTCCACATTGCTTGCTCTATTTAAAAACAAAACAAAAAATTGTATCTTCAATATCAAAGCTTGTTTCTGGATTTCCTTCATCAGAGTGTCAGTTATATGACCACAAGGGATGAGAAGGGAGTGTGTGAAAATAACTACGTAATAGTTTCCTGTGTTAAGCTGACAACATAACCAACGAGCACATAAAATAGGTAGTCATTCAAGTTTGTCAAAAAACAACAACAAAACTTGATGGAGTTAAAAGAAAGAAATCAAAAAGGATTCTCTGTTCAAAATTAGGTTTAAATCTGTTGTAGAGAAGAAGAAAGAAAAAACCCAGAAAAAAAGACCTCTGCATTCGCACATACTTCAACCAACTGCAGTTAACCCTTTGAACCCTGGCCATTTTACCTAAAACATACTACTGACCCTGGCCATTTTGGCATATACATATTATAATGTTATAATTCGACGGACCCCGCAAGGAAACAACCAATCATTTAAATCTCTACAGCGCCGAGATGAGCTGACTAGTACTGAAGCCCGATATAGTATGTCTTACAAGATATAGGTTTCTTAAAGCCAGACAGATAATCTGTCTTGCGGCTGAAGCCTGACATACTGCTTTTACGGGATATAGGTTTCTAAAAGTCAGACTGAAATATCGGTCTTCGGTGTTCAAAGGGTTAAGTAGGAAATTCCCAATATAATAATCAAGGAGGCCAAATTATTTTTATAAAAACCATAAAAAATACAGCAGCATTGTACAGTTATAATACCAAAAATAAACAAAACTACAAGAAAGATAAAAAAAGGTGTACAAAATAGATAAAATCTAGCGAATGAAAAGAAAACCCCTGGAAAAACTGGAGATTAAGCAATAATTCCTTCCAGTCGTCAACATGGCACTGGCTCATCACAAGAGCAACATCAACAAAGTAGGTCAGATGAAGCAGCTAGCTTCAAGCAGCGATTCTCACTTGTTTGTTTATTGGTGGTTACAGGATCCCATGACACTCAAGGGTCAAAGAAGAGCCCAGGGGAAAGTAATTTGTTTGTTTATTGGAGACAATAGCTTCAGTGTCAAAGATAAGAAACAGAAGTAGAAGAGCTCACCAACCACCGGCAGAAAAAGTTTGTGATTTAAATTCAAGTTAAAATAAACACTTGTAATTAGCATCAAAGCATCACACACTACAAGCTAAAACCTCTACCTTCTAAGCTACCACTTGGGCCCAACACACATAGAACACGACGCTTCACGCGTCACCATTCTTTAGTCATGTCACGCAGCCCAACCCTCTCACATAAGGCAACATAGGATATGTCAGAGTGGTGCCACTGCTTGTGTGAGGATCACCGTTAAAATTATCTCACTCCTCACCAATTTTAGTTTTGCGTGAAAACCGTGTCTATTCACCCAGGTTGTATGTCACCTCCCCCGCCCTATGTGCGCTGGGCCTTTCTGTTACTCATATTGTACACTTTTCAGTTGTGGGAACTGAATTCTCCTGACACATCTACTTTCATGATAGAAAGACACAGCGCCGAGATGAGTCAAAGTTAAAGCCATAGAAAGAAAGCGTTTAATAAAAACCAGGAGGGTTGGAAGCCGTCTCTAGCGGGAATCAAAACCAGGGCCTATTGCGACGGGCCACTACTCATGACGGCAACAAAGCCTTTCCACTCAGCAATCCACCAGCTCCCATTCTGTTCTTCATCTCCTTTCACAGAAACCCACAGTGGACAGTAGTCGTATCAATGCATCAAAAGGTTTCAGCTCAATGTCACTGACAACCAGAGAAAATTGTGTCAGAAAAATAAAAAAACAACAACAACAAAAACCCCCCCAAAAACCCCAACCAAACAAATAACTAACAGTTGAGAAATCTGGGGTGATATGCACGATTGGATCATAACATACTCCGAAAGTAAGGCTAGTCAGAACGTAGCTAGACAGAGTTTACGACAAGCTCCAGTTTGGCATGCACAATGCTCATTGACACCCCCTGTCTGGCTACGACACCAATTTGTACCCATAACTTTCAGTTTTGTAACTTTTTCCTACTCTTCTTCATTTGTAATTTCATGCTTTTAAGTCGTTCACAAAAGACACATCAACGTTCACAAAAGACACATCAACGACAATTCAAGTTTTAAATGTCTGTTATACTATTCTGCATTACCGACAGACATTCACAATGTGTAAAACAAGACCAACAAGACAAACAACACACGATGAATGTGGAGATATTTGGCAACCAAAGGGTGAACACACATACAGTCCGTTCTCACTTCATTTAATCAATCATATTGCACTTTCACATTGGTCACGAACAACATTTCAAGTTTTTAGTTTTATTCTTATCTATAATATTCTACAACAGTGGTGGTAGGTATTTCTGAAGTTTCAAAAAAGAAAAACAAACACGAAGCGTAGGCTCCATGTTGTGTGCTGTCGGATGAGGTGAATGGAAGAGTTCCACTTGTTTACAACACACCCTGTTGTTTCCTGTGCATTAGAGCGGCATCACATACCAACAAATACCGGCAAACACATTCCTTTCAGTAAGTTATCATCAAGCACCTTTTAGTCAGAGTCGTAAAGACTTAACACTAGTTCTTTTGCTCCACTAGTTTAGGCAGTACTTTACGCCACGACTGGCTATAGTTGTGGGTTGTGCATGAGCTGCTGATGTTACGTCGCGACTAGGAAGATATGGAAAGTTAAGAAGATTAAATTTACTTCATTGTTGTGCATATCACCCCTGATAAGAAAAATCAAGAAAATCAAAATTGTCTGCTATCTAAGATAAAATTAAATCACAATTTTCATATTGTATTTGGTCCAATGCAATTGAGATGCTACAGTGACATTCAACATGAAGGTTCAAACATACTGATGATGGTACAAAATAGACATAATATATGTTTAAAAAAACATCTCTTTAATATAATATTTTTTAAAAGCCTGTTAAATGATCACACATTTGCCCTCAATTGGATATATAGGTATCTAAGCCCTGGTTAACATCACATCTAACTTCAGAGACAAAATATTTGCTCTCATTGGACAAAAAAAAGACCCTAACCTTCTCTCTCTCTCTTTCTCTCTCTCTCTCTCACTCTCTCTCTCATACACACACAGACACACACACACACACACACACACACATACACACACACATCCGGCCTACCATGAAAACAGCAATAATGATATAGAAACAGAGTATCTATAATATATATATATATATAGATATGCAAATGAATGTACAGGATGAAGCATATTTAACTCACTGTGTTGAAAGTTAAACTCTTGTCATTGTCAGTCAAACTAATACAGCTCAAGCATTTACTATAATGATACAGTGAAGCCAGCTTGTAAAGCAAACTCTGATAAAGAACTAATGGTTATAAAGAACAAATTTTGAAGCAAACTCTGATAAAGAACTGATGGTTATAAAGAACAGATTTTGAAGCACATTATAGGGACGAAATACATAAATCCCGACCGATATACGGAACTACTGATACAAAGAACTTATCTGCAATGTTCCAAGCTGTTCTTTAGATCAGTAATAATGTTTATGTAAATTGTTTAACCCATGATTCAGTTCTATCATATTATCAATATTCCTAATGTACTCTTCTTTATTCATTGTTGTACAGCTGCAATGATCCAATGCATTCAATATCTGTGCTTATTTGGTTTCGAAACTCAAAATATATCAATGCTCAAGGTAAGAATCCTATGAATCCATGAATAACAATGTATAATTAAAAAAAAAGAATAATCTTGAAATCTATATTGTGCTATATTCAAAAAGATACCAACAGTTAAAATATCATTCTTTTGCCAAGTTATATCTCAAGTAAGAGCTATAATTAACCATACCAGGCCTGGAGATTTGATATTGAATGGGGAGCTTGGCACACTGAAGATCATTTGTACATTTGGAATTTTTATTACTTTTTGATCTCCCCCTGAAAACATAAAAAAACAGAATCTTGATAGAATTAAGAGGTACTTTATACACACATACAGTGGTCCCTGCCTCAAGATGCTGTGCCCAAGTGCAAGGTTTGCAAGGAAACAGAATATTTCATGACGTGTATAAATTCACTTTCCAGGTGCATGACCCAATATGCCTAGGGCCGTTTATAAGCATGCATGAATTTAAACTTTGGCATTCTTTGGCAGGGACCACTGCAGTTAGTAAAGAAACTTAAAATAATCAAACAAACAGAACATAAAGAATTAACAAACAATATCAACAAATGCACACTACTATGGGAGGGAGAACTAATATGGGAGGGGGATGAGGACTGGAAAAACCCAATGAAATGTTCAGTCAAAGAGGCTGGTAAGTCTTTCTCCAGGAAAAAAAAGCAGTGATAACAATAATAACAACAACAACAATGGATGATCAACAGACATAGTTAGTTCTATATTTTGTTAACAACACCAGTACATATTTCCTCACATTCCGTAAGAAAAAAAAAAAGGTTAGTTATAGATATACACATTCATACCCATACAGAAGAGTACCATGCAAAAGGTTGGCATTAGCAAATGAGTTTTTCATAATATGGTAGCCTTGTTAAAAAAGAGTGAGAAATCAATTTGGTAGTTTAGTTTATTGCTGGTTTTAAGGGCACCTTGAGGAGACACCCAAGGGGAGAGAAAGCTGAAAGAATTAGTTTACAAAGAGAACAGGCTCAAACTACAAATAAGCAAAGAGATGATTAACATTTACATGAAAAACAAATATCATCACTCAAAAACCATTAGGACACCACAAAAGATTTTTAATGACAAAACCCCCCAAAAACAACAACATATCTTTCCAAACAAATATAAACGATGGCACCATCCACAACAGCATAATGGTCCAGGAAGACCCAGAAGCTTTGAAACCCCTTAGTGTACAAAAGAACTTGGTTCGTATAATTTGTTTATTGGTGGTTTTAGGGCCCCACGACTCATGAGGGTCAAAGAGGAGCCCAAAGAAAAGTAAGATGAAAGAATTAGTTAAAAGAGGGAACAGATCAAACCACTAACAGCAGAGAGATGATTTACGCTAAAAAATAAAAAAGACAACTAAAACATGACATCAAGGGGATAAAGTAAGATGATAGCTTCAGTGTAAAAGATACAAAACAGAAGTAGAAGTGCCCACCAGGGACATCCACTGACCGCCCACTGTCTACTTTGTGATCCTGCACTTATGTACCAAATGGCAGAGAATAGGGGGTGATCACTGAAAACTGGACAGCACTATAAAGTAGACAAGAGACAGAAGATAGGAAAAAGTGAGATGATAGCTGCAGTACATAAGACAAGAGACAGACGTAAAAGAGCCCAAAAGAGACTCCTAACAACAGCACGAGCGGTAACGGGAAAGAAAGGTGAACGGTTTGCTATCAATCGTCGGATTGGCATATCAACTTTTTATCTTATATTAATTTCATTTTTTACATTTTTTGAGCATTGAAATGATCCCTGAAAGAGGATTAAAAAAAAAAAGAAGAAGAAATAAGAAAAGTGAACAAACCCAGAAACTTCTCAATAGGACCTTGAGAACCAGAGAGCAGCAAAATAAAGCTTCTCTTAGCTTTCCATTACTGTTGTGGAAAAGTTTTGTCAAACTTACTTCCTTTAAATTCTCCGCAATAAAAGAATGCATAGCTACAAAAAGAGAAAAGAATACGAAACATAAAAAGAAGACAAACCACCAAAATACTTTGAAATAAATTGGCATTCAATAGTGAGGTGAAAGAATTGCACTGTCAAGATGTCACATGACTATACAGCCTATGTGGAGAAAAAAAGACACAGAAACTACTCAAAATTGATGAAAAAAAGCTATCTTTTAAAACATGATCTGCCTGTACAGAATATCAAGGTGTTTTGGTAAACTCTCCGAACAATAATTTTCTTTCAGTCAAAACTACTGATCAATGATATCCTTTGTAAATAAATTAAAAAAGAAAAAGAAATGACAGAGATGACGAAATAAAAACACAGAAAATACCAACAAATCATGCCTGATATGCCTAAGAATTCAACACAGAAACACAGAAAATTCAAACTGGTTTTTAAGAAAATAAGGATTTTTTTCTTTCTTAAAATATGCCTTTAAAAAAAAAAAATAAATAAATCCTGATTATTATAATGTTCTGATCCAAGACAATGAAGCTTAGGTCAGATAATGTCAGACCTCAGACGTTAACCTTTTGATGTTGAAAAACAAAATAAAAGGAATACTTCTTTAAAAATTACTCTGGAAAAGACAGGTGTCAATGCCAAAAATCTGTCTTTCAATCAGTCTTCCATACTCAGCACTGATATACTCCAAAAAGAATGACAGACATACAAGATGGAAAAAAAGGGTTATTGTACAAATACCACAGAGTCAATATGTAACAGAAAAGTTGAATACAAAAACTATGTGGACTATTTACAGGAATGGAGATGAAGAGGGAAAGTTTTGAGAAGCTCATGAGACCTGACACCGTAAATGGAATTCGAAATGGACAAACTGAAAATTAATGCCTGACTGGAGTCTAGTTCAACATTTAAAACAGTAACAACAGCCTTATGGAATTTTAACTGAAGAATAAGGTGCCAATCACAATGGATACATATGGACAGATTTTTTCTTTATTGTTGTTTTGGTAATGTTGTCACCCAAAAACAGAACCCTGTTTGCATGTCAGACATAGGCAACAACACACAGAGTATTGTCTCTCATTTAAAGCAGACATTATAATGAGTGAAAAGAACAAAAATAGAAAAAAAATTTTGGAAATGAAATCAAATAATCACACAAAGAGAGAGAGAGAGAGAGAGAGAGAGAGAGAGAGAGAGAGAGAGAGAGAGAGAGAGTGATATATATATATATATATATATATATATATATAGAGAGAGAGAGAGAGAGAGAGAGAGAGAGAAAGAGAGAGAAAGAGAGAGAGAGTGACAGAGAGATAAAGAAAGTGTGAAAGAGAGAAAGTGACAGAGAGGGAGAGAGAGAGAGAGAGAGAGAGAGAGAGAGAGAGAGAGGGGGGGGGGGGGGAAGAGAGAGTGAGAGTGAGAGGGCAAGCACAAAAACTCTCTTGCATCAGCAGTTGAAACCAAATACAAAACAATTTGGGCTAGCACTAGTACAAAATAAATGTGTCATGAAAATAGAGGCCGAAATGAACCACTTTTCCTTGAATGCACAGAGGTGATGAGTACATAATGATTTTACAGATGATTATGTTAAGTCACACAAGCAAACATAAAATTCCTCCTGCAACGCTTCTTGTTTGCTTGCTTGTTTATTGGTTGTTTTAGGGACACACGAGGGTCATAGAGGGGCTCCAACAACACTTCATACATACAAACGTAAAATGATGGCTCAATGATTCAATGTCAAAAAAATACCAATCAAACTTTATGACTGAAAGATGATCACAGAGAGAGGTATGTATTTTTATATACTACAACACATTAAAATACAGGGTGAGAATCGGAACTACGATTTAAAATAAACTAAAGCAAAAGAAATCAAGCTATTTCAAAGGTTGATTGTGTAAGAATAAATGATACTTAAATCAAGACTGCATTTTTTTTTTCACTCTTAGAAATAAAAAAAATCGAGATCCCAGTCATAGAATGGATATTAAACAACCAAGACATCCTTTTGTTTCAATTCTTCCCCAACAAATAAAAAATCAGAAGCATCAAAAAAGAAAGAGGTATAATTTTATGAGTGATTTGGTCTTCATGAAAACCATGCATGATCGTATCCCTCCTTGACAAGTTAATGACATAATTAATCAAGGAGAGACCAGGCAGAGGATTTTCATTGCAGGTTTGGTTAGTTTAGATTGCACTATGAAAAATATTCACTGATCATTTGTATTGGATTAGACATTATTGGCAGAATGCAGAGCCAACAAAAAAGGGAGCCTAAATTTGTCCACACGCTGGTCATGATACCTCACATAAATTACCTTTTGTGCATTTGTCCAAAACAGGTCTCCCAGCTACTTGAGTCTCTACAAGGTATAAAGCTGACAATAAGTTTCCCAGCCTCTATATTTCATTCATCCAGAAAGTATCCTCCAAATTATAGTAGAAGTAGCTTCAAATCAATTTGTAGCTTGGTAGCTAAATATGATAAACCTGTTTGCATATATGTGAGGCGGTCTGGGAAAACCAGTCGCATGTCTCAAAAGATGAAATTTTATCTGTGTTACTTTCTAAAGCAATTAGAAAATGCTGAATATTTTGCTTTTTACCCCGTGAAATTATCTGTAATAGTACTTAAGATATGGACGATTGA
>JBCIKM010343386.1:0-11248 GCA_039654465.1 Melibe viridis
ATTGGTTAATTACATCATTTTGAATCTTGAGGAGGGCCGTTTCCGTGCTGTGTCCTGGTCTATAAGCTGATTGGAAGGGGTTCTCCTTGAATATGTCAATTTTTCATGTTGCTGACATTTACTGCAATCAGATAAAATACGCTGAAATAGTGTTGCGTTAGTTTTGTTCGCAAGTATATTTTACCTCTTGTCAACAAAAACTTGGGTAGTTCTGAGTCATTCAAAGTCTTTATCGTTTGAAAATAAAGAGTCAGAGTCAAAAACGGTGCACCACACAAATGACTTCACTGTAAACAAATGGTTCGTCGCATTTACTTCATTTCATGTTCACAAAAATTTGGATTATTTTCTCACGCAATGCAACCCCCCCAGAAGTCTCAATATTCACTAGTTTCTGAGCTATTCAAATTCTGTATCATTCAATAAAAACGCACTGTATATTAAGTTTTCAAGTTTGCAAAACAACAATTTTTTTTTTACATTTGACGTGAGTGGCATGTGTGTCTTTATTCATATAGTCGTTATTCTTAATTTGTTTTTTCTGTTTTTCTTGAAATCATCAGCCTGATGATGATCAGTGGGATGGGCTTGAACCAACAGAGAAGAGGAGCCTTGAAGAACTACGCATGTATGACTCATTCTTTCCAGAGCTTTTTGATGTTGAGGTATGGCATGGCACCATTGGTCTCATAAAGTGAAACTGTCATGAGATACTGGATTTACAGATCTTCTAATTATTTGATCCAAAATATAGGGAATAATTTCAAATTTTATTTATGGGTATCTTGTCAAAATTGATTTAATTTTTGTTCAACGGTTCCTACAAACAATGAAGAACAAAAATAATTCCTTTTATTATGCATTAATGTTAATATCATTTGACTAAAAGTGAGTCAGTGATCTTTTTCCTGCTTTTTTTTTCTTTTCAGTTTTTTGTAACCCATCCTCTTCAGAGATCAACTTCGGACCTATCAAGTGGTCTAGGCCAGTCTATATTTTCCTCAAATGATATTATGAACAACTATACAGACATCAGCCCACCCCTCCACAGTTTACAGTTATTGAAGAAAAACAGTCTGGATTTCACAACAACCCCAAGATTTTATCAGCATCAGAGTTCTTTACAGCAAATACAGACCCCAGGTTCATATCTTTTCTTGGCCTGAGAATAGTTTGCTTTTGCTACTGTACTCTTTTCTTTCATAGTAAAAGCTAAAACAGTCTAATAGTAGGCGCAATTTTTCCAACTTATACATTCATATTCAAACCTTTTCAACTTTGTAGTAGAAGTAAGGAACATAAACAAATTTAGCAATTTAAAAAAAAAAAAAAAATCATTGCTCTTTAGATTTCTATCCAAATGTACAGAAAGATATTTGGATGTAATCTATTTCAAAGATATTTCTTTTGAAAACAAAATTTTATTGTATTCCGATACTTAACAATAAAAATACAAGATCAAATAGAGGGACACTTAAGATTACTGAATACGTATCTCCATTATTGTTGTTTCCATTGGGTGCTGCTTTAAAAGCTGCTATTCTTGGAGTTCTACAGCATGGAATCAAGCTTTTCTTGAATACCATTTTGATATCTATACAGCTTAGTTGCAATAGTCGACAAAAAATGACCTTTTTATTGAATTGATACTCTTCTCAATTTAAAGAGAATTGATTGAAATTTAATTTTGCTTCACACGCTGGTCACTGGAAAAGAGAGATTCTAAATAATGTCAGTACACATTTGTGTTTTTCTCTATTTCACAGGATCTCCAAAAATAGAAAAGGATGTGTCTGCCATCAATTTGAAGACTGGAGCTAGTGTTATATCACTGGATTTTGGCCTGAAATCACCTTCATCCCAGACTTCCAAATCAAGCAGAGGTCTTCCAAGGGGGAAGCCAAAGAAACGCATGCAGATTTTTAAAGATCGAAAATTGAAGAAGTCTGTCTCCAAGCTGGATGAGACTTTAGGAGAAACTTTGAACTCATTAAGTTTGTCCTCACAAGATTTTGAGGACAGTGACCCAGTGAGTTTCTCTCTTGTTATTCAGAATTAAATCACAGTGATGGTCAATATAAGAGCAATATATCTAAAGTCTGAATGTCTTATGGGAAAAAAACAATAGAAAAGAATCTTTTTAAATACTATGCAGCAGTAGTTTTAAAATGTATGATTTCTAACTTATTATTCTTACATTTGAATATTTTGTTCATATTGCCCTTTAATTGTTTTCCCTCACAGGCAACTGTATCTAGTAATGAGGATGCAGACGATGACTTCTGTGAATTCAGTCATGACAATCGGTTGTACTCTCAAATTGCCACTGAGACCCACAGTGTTTATCGCTTTGAGAAATTGGCCTTTCCTGATCTGTATGGAGTGAAGGGGACCAAACTCATGGAGAATCTGTTGGCACGAAAATTTGGAACTCAACGGTACAATAATTTACCTTCATTCTCTGACTAGAAGCGGCCACAGCTAAAAGTACAGAGCGGTTTATGCTAGGATACTGTTTTAGCTCTTGCCTATCTGTCTTCCAAGTGTTGAATATTCATTTCGTCTACAACATTTAGAGGGTTTATTTTCGGTCTATTCCTATGGCCCACTGGGACTTAATCTGCTCTTTCTGGGTTTTACACACACATCGACAGTACTACTCAGTCTCACTGAGTCAGTTGATATAATTGAAGAAGAAGAAAAGGATGATTTAAAGTTTTCCCTTGCAAAAACTTGCGATAGATGGTCAATGAGTTTTAGATTAGATAGTCATACCATACAGCTGCTGTTGAGGTAGGTAAAATAAAACATGGTATGGTTATGGAAACTAGAGTGTTCGGGGAAAAAACAAACAAAAAACACACTGTGGCCACCATATTCTGGCTGGGTGGATTGAATACTTTCTCATCGAACAGCACTACTTTTCTGCAATCACAAGTATTTTATATCTGTCTAAATTTTCCGCTATCAAGCAGATTTCCACCACTATCACATCCTTCGCTATGTGTCCGTTACTGTAGGGTTTTCTTCGCTAGCGGTGTACAGCCTAACATTTTACATAATAGCACAGAGAGTAAAACTTGGAAAAAATACAAATCTTTGTTAAGTTAACTGTGTTATAATCTAAGAAACTAAGAGCTTGACTATATGGACATCTTAGTAAAAGTAGGAATACAAGTCTTTGTTTATTTAAATGTGTTATAATCAAAGAGACTAATAGCTCAACTATATGGACATCTCAGTTAAAAATAAGAATACAAGTCTTTGTTTATGTAAATGTGTTATACTCGAAGAAAGTAATAGCTCAACTATCATGGACATCTTAGTAAAAGTAAGAATACAAGTCTTTGTTCATTTAAATGTGTTATACTCCAAGAAACTAATAGCTCAACTATCATGGACTTCTTAGTAAAAGTAAGGAAGGAAACAGCTTGAAGGCTGGTCATCCCAAGATTCCTCCTTTGTCAAAACATTGAGTTGAGACCCATGATTTTATCAAACCAAATAAGATTATCTTCACCACAAGCAATTTATTTTCCAATAATGGAATAATTTTTACAATAATTGTTAAACAATGGAAAAACATCTTTATTGTCCTTAAAGCAAGGGAAATAAGATTATAAGGAATTAATGGATATGGTGTTCTTAGACATTTTATGGTTTCTGGTTGTTAAGTGAATGTTTTACATGTTGTACTTTGAATTTTCTTAATTTATTATTTCTTTGTTGCTTTGCCCTATTCCGTGTGTTTCTATGAAATTTTATTTTCTTTCAACAGGGCAAAAATATTTGAAGACATTGATCGTATGATTCATCCTGAATTTGTTTTGGATAAAGTTGTTTACAATGTAGATCAAATCATCAAAGATGCCAAAGATACTTACTGTGGGGAGAACTCAAATTTATCCAACAGAGATGAATTAAGGTAATGCTTTAAAATGAACTTTGTGGATCAAAAGGTCTCAATGGGACGTTGGAAGTTTTGCCTTTGAAAAGAGATGTCAATGAAGCCTCAGTGTGCCTGTCCTCAAACTTTTTGATATCTTTCTATTTACTGTCCCTCTATGTCTAAGATGTAAAAGACTTTAACAAAGCACTATAATGTTGTCGCTGTCTATGAAAACTGAAGTGTATCAAAAACACTACTTTTCATGAGGATAAAAAAACATGATGATTTTGACTTAAACAATAACATGCATTTGCATGGTGGACTGATCATCTGCCTGTCTTCATTTCTTGTGATCCAGAGCTTTTCCCAGGTCCTTGTTGCTGGGTCCCGACACTATTAAAGTAGTATGAAGGGATAAGGATAACAAAACAAAACAACATACTGCATATTTTAGATTCTTGAGGGATAACAAAAACAGATATTCCTAGAGGACCAAACTAGTAAGATCTTCAAAGGGAAATAATTGCACTACAGTTTTCCTGGACAGCAAAAATTTACTCTATTTGAGGATAACTTTTTTAAATTAAATGAAATAATCTTATTTTGAAATGAAAAAGAAAATGACACTTTTTAATGCTGATGATTTCATTTTTAGGATTGGAAAAAAATATTTTTTTCATTGCTTTATAGTGAAATACTAAAAATCATCAAGGGTTATTTTTTTGAAACAACAATGATCCACTTCTTAATCACAGACTCATATTTTAGAAATTCATTGCTCAATATGTGCAATTGTATAGACCATATATTATTGTGGTGTAATTTGCTTCTTATAATAGTCTTTCAAATTCAAAGAAATGAACTACTTTTACTAAGGAATAATTTAAAAAGTATAAACCATAGACAAATTCTTTTAGCCACAGGTGTTCTTTTCACTATGAAGTATTCTTTTATATATTGGGTGTGTGAAAAAAAAAGCCCAAAACCAGAGTGCTCAAAAACTGTGTTATAATTAACGTAGTATAACAAAACTTGGAGTAAGCAATGGTTAACATGTTAATTTTACGAATGCAAAGTTTTAATGCACTGCAGTTATTGATGAGATATGACCGTTTAATTAGGAGTTCCTGAAAAGGCTCAAATCATATACTTCAAAACCACTTCATGTGTACATGACAAACGTAATCTGGTCAATTCAGATCAGTTGTATTGAACAGCATGGCACCAAAATGAACTTATCATTAACTGAAAGACATGTACACTCGGATCTTGATTGTAAAAAGAGTAGACTGTGAAATTGTTTCCTTTATCAAACTTTTAATAGTTTTGTTTCTGAATTAATATCCTATGCCAATTCTCTTATTCTTGTTTTTGAGGCATAATTACAAAAAAATTACAAAAGATACGGATGTGAAATTTAAACACAGTAAAGAAAATTGCAAAAACAATTTGTTCATAAATTTTCATAGTTTTGAAACCAACAACATAGCTTCAGTAGAGCTTTGTGCAAAATGCCCACTTCAGAGTCATGCCGTGAAGTCTTTGATATGGCAATTTTTGGGTATTCTTAATAAAATGATCATGTCTCACTTGTCTGTGATCGCAGTACTTTGTAAATTTGCATATGTAAAATTAAAATGTTAATCATATCTTATGCTGAGTTTTGTTCAACAATATTAAGTATAAAATAGTTTTTGAGCACTCCGGTGTTGAGCCTTCTTTTCTTTTTCTTTTTTCTTTGCGCCCTCTATAGTTTAGTAGATTGCATGTTCTTCCACATTCATTTCAAAGTTACTCCTAGAGTATAGTTTTGTTTTGTTTTGTTTTGTTTTGAAATTCTGTTTGTAATCTTTCCTGTGCAGAATTGGTCACTTTGACCAGCTTGATCCTTCATTGAAATTCAATGCCCAGTTTGAGTGTGGAAATCTAAGGAAAGCTATTCAAGTAAGTCAGTTGGGAATTATTGTTATAATTTCTGTATTCTGAAATAGTTTTGCTGATGACTTTTTGTTTTATTATGAGAACGAAAGTTATGAATCATATTTCTACATCGGCTGCTCTTTTGAATTTTCCTCATAAGGTGAGAGAGTATGAATACGATCTGATTCTGAATCCTGATATCAACTCCAACCACCATCATCAATGGTTTTATTTTGAAGTCAGCAATATGGAAAGTGATGTGCCTTACAGATTCAACATTGTTAACTGTGAAAAGATCAACAGCCAGTTCAATTTTGGTAAGATTGAGGATTTACAGGGTGGCCACCAAATACTTGAAATTTATTTAAAGACCTCAAATTATTTGTCAAAACCTATATCAGCAGTAAAAATGAATTTGCAACTTTTGAAAAAGAGGTCCTAAAGGGCCTGATTTAGCAGATAAATTATGCCCTTCAATGAATGATACTCCTGAAATGAATGATACTGCTTAAATGAAAAAAATTAAAAAATGTTCAAACTTCGTTACTTAAAATGATTTAAAATAAAGATTTTAATATATCTCACTAAAAGGGGTAAAATAAGTTCTGTATTTATAACTCGTATGGTGAACTGATCATCTGCCTGTCTTCATTTCATGTGATCCAGAGTTTTTCCTAGCTCCTTGGAGCTGGGTTCTGACACTGGGGATATGGATAACAAAACAAAACAATTTATATCTCCCTAAAAAAGGGCTAAAGTGAGTTCTGAAATTATATCTCATGTAAAGAAAAATACACATCTATACCCAACTTATGTGCTTTTGCTGCTATTACTTTAAGGAATTAATCATGTCTAAAGCGATCAATAATCCAACTGGCTGTAAAATGATGTTCAGAAAGATCATTCTTATTTTTTCCTCCAGATCCTCATCATGATTTTTATTAGTACTGCTCTCATTTAGTTTTTCTCTCAATGACCTCTTGCTGTATTCTAATTGTTTGTCTCAAGGCATGCAACCGCTACTGATGTCTGTTATGGAAGCTACAAATGGAAATCCTGCATGGGTTCGAACTGGCTCCGATATATGTTACTACAAAAACCATTTCATCCGCCATCCCCACACCACAGGAGGAGTCAAAGGGAAGTCCTATTTCACCGCCACCTTCACTATCACGTTTCCACATACCGGAGATGTCTGCTATCTCAGTTATCATTATCCATACACTTACACCTCTCTAAAGGTGAGACACATTTTTTCTTTTTGTTTTTCATTGCATTCATTTCTCTAATTCTCATCATGATTGTTTAAGTAAAAATCACCTTCTTCATTATTATCATTGTTTCATTGTTGTCTTTAAGAATCCCGGAATATATATTTATACAGGATGATTTTCATGGTCCGATTTATTTTCTACAAACAAATGTTGTGAAGAAGACTTCTTATGCAGTGCCTCTTTCGAGACTCATCAATAAGGTTAAGAATAACCACTCCCTCTTACGAAAAAAAAGGTTTCAGTCTGCTCTGATCAGACTCCAATTATTGGTACTATTTTCTTGGTTCCAGGACCATTAGTCAAAGCACAAAGCTTTGGGTCATACTTCTTTTACAAAACAATTGTCTTTAGTAACAGCCAACTATGGTAGTGTTAGACAGTCATGGGAAAGAAACAATGGTCAGCCTCTTGACCAACTCTGTAGGCAAACACTGACCACCCCCTGGTCCTATTCATATCTGTTATTGGTCAGATGAAATGGGAAACAAACTCTCGTCATTTGAGTCTTTGATGAGAGATTATTTCCTGTTAATCAGTGTTTGAAGTTGCATTCCATCTTGCAAGATTGATCAGTATGTTTTGATGAGTGCAAGGTCATTTGTAGCAATAGGTCCCTCCCATCCTCTACATGTTGGATTGATTCTGGTAGATTTATAGAGACAGGGACGAATGCTCTGTCCTTTGTCAAGTATCTTTTTTGCCATCCTTCTAGGAACACAATTTTTAATCCTCAGGAGTATGTTCTCAAGTGACAACTACAGTCTTGTAATTATTGTTTCTAATTTGCTAATTTTCTAAGGAAACTATTTCTCATGGTCACCTATGACTTTAATTTCTGTACATGTTCATTGAAGGACAGAGTCTGGTCAAGGGTGACACCCAAGTATACTGGGAAGGTGTTGTTCTCTTGGGTTTCCCCATTCCTCTGAATGTTAAGCTTGTTGTCTGAACTGAACAATGCCTGTTGAATTATCACTGGAACACTCAGTCAAACACCGCTCACAGCGGTCTACAGATTGGCAGGAATAGCGCCGCCATACACCAGACGAGAAGTTAAAACCATTGTGCAAAAATTTAGGCAGGAGACTGATCCAAGACACACACTCTACAACGATGTCCAACTGAGGAAGAGTCTTAAGTCCCAAAGCAGCTTCGTGACTGCTGATGTCCTGGACCATCAAGTGGCATCTCACACAGAGGGACACTATGGAGAGAATGGGATAAATCTTCAAATGACAACTCACTCCAAGAACCGAGTGAGGCGCTTGCCAATGGGAAAAACCTCCCAAGAAAGGACTGGACAACCTTAAACCAAGGTTGGAAGAAGTGAAAAAAAACTAGCACAGATCGAATCTTGCACCTTCCGGTGAGTGCCCATGTGGACATCCCGTCCAGACAAAAAAGTACAACCCCTTAACATTGATGTTTATACAACTACACTGGCTGTCAGTTCAGTACAGGATCACTTACGAGATAGCTGTGGCCTACTTGCTCAGGTGAGGGCCTGCAAAACTGTACAGATGCAGCAACAGCCTGAATCTGGTACTATAGGGACATATATGCTATGATGATGATTGTTTTTAATATAAGTTGTGTTATGTTGTTGTTTTTGTTGTTGTTACTACCATTATCGGATGGTTCAGTTTGATTATGAAGTTGCTCCTTTTTGTTTTAGTTTATACTATACAAAGACAAAAAAATAACAAAATATTAAATCTCAAAGCATTTTATATTGTTTTGTTTTATCTGACTGTCAGATGCATATTCAACAATGGGAGAAGCAGAGGGATCCCAGCTTGATCTACTTTAAAAACCAGTCCTTGTGTACGTCTCTTGGAGGAAATGCTGTCCCAGTGCTCACCATAACAGCTCAACCAAAAGGCAATGACAGAGACAGTCTGGAGGAATTTAGTGAGTACACTGTAATTTCATGGTGAAGATAGTTTTTATGAAACGAGTCCAGGCATTATTTGAGTCTGAAACTTTGCTTACTCACTTGTATTGTAGACCTTTTTACTATGATGTTTTATGTTGTGCTGGTGTTTTATTGAGTTTATTGAATTTGTGCCTTACATTCATATCTAGTATGTGCAGTCTGTTTATCGTTGTAATTGCCCATTGGGGAAGAATAAAGATATCTTGAATCTTGAATCTTTAATTCCAAAAGTGTCAGTATCATTTGGGTTGTCAGATTCCTTACAAAGATAAGTTTTTTTCCATTCTGCCAACAGGAAGCAGACCATACATATTTTTGAGTGGACGAGTGCATCCAGGAGAGAGTAATGCTAGTTGGATAATGAAAGGTAAAGGCCATTTTATTACTTATGCAACAAAACATTATGAGTCAGAAAATACATCAAAAGAATTTAAATACTATTGAGAAAATCTGTCTCTTTTCTCACACATTGGTGCAGGATAACAGTTAAAGATGAGAAGATGTAGTAATATACTCATAGAGTGAAATTGACAAGTTGATTAGACACACTCATACAGTTTCATACAGAGGAACGATATAAATTTTGTGCTGACAGATGTACAGGCTAACGAATTTGCAGTATTTAATTCTTTCTTTATCAATCACTATTATACTGGTGTTTGTTTCATCACAATTTTCTCCATTCACTTATGTATCAGATTGTAATTTACCCTTGATTTGCTGCACTTGAATGCATGCTGTTAACTCTCTATAGATTCTTGCTAATCTTGCTTGTTTCAAAAGTATATCCCTATCCCATTCAATTAATGTGAAACATTGTGTATGTCACATAATATAAATACACCTTGAGTGCCTTGGAGCTTCCTTTATGATGATTGTGGATAGATAACCACTTTGAAGCGGTGATATACAGAGAGATAATTCGAGAATGTGTTCTCCTTTGCAGGTACCATTGATTTCTTAATGAGCCGCAAGCCTCTCGCCCAGCAGGTGCGAGAAATGTACATTTTCAAGATTGTTCCCATGTTGAACCCAGATGGTGTGCTTAATGGCAAGTAGGTATTGGTGCCAACTCTGAAGTGCAGGGCTCTCTATTTTAGAATCTATACCTACTAGTCATCAGATCCTGTTTATCTACCCAATACTAAAAAAATGTTCGGGAGATGGGGAGGACATAAAAAAAAAATTTTTTAAAAAGAACAAAAAGAAAAAAAATGATATCAACTTCAATTTACATCAATTTTTACTAGATTTGAAGTAAAAAAAAAAAATTTGGATTATATAACAATTAGAATTTGTGGTTTTTGTATGACTTCTGTTCATTGTGAGTAAAAGGATTTTAAATATTTGGGTCTTGGTTTATAGGAGCTATCTGGATAATTCTCTGCTTCACTTTTGGTTCTTTTGTATCTCAAAGTAATTAAGATTTTATTATTATTGTGTAAAATTGCTCAACCAAACAAATATTGTGTAATATTATAAGCATTCCCTTGGGTTTGTAAGGGGGGGGGGTGCTACACCCAAGACCCAAAATCCTTAATATCCATCCAAATCACTTGATATTGCACATATGTGACTTTTGTAAGAATATGAAATGAAATATGGTGTCTGATCCACCAAGAAAGTTATATTACCATAGTAATAGTGGCCATCTTGGATATTAATTGCATAGCTTTAAGGCCAAATACAGTGACCTCGAATACAACGAAGTCGTGGGACCAACTGGTTGTTCTCATTGGATCCTAAGTGTCACTGAGTTTGTCTTGTGGTAAAGGGATGCTCCTCATATTAGTAACCTTTACTCTAAATTACTTTCTTTGTTTCTTCTACCTTGTCAAACATGCAGAAGAGGTCACAAATAATAGAAATCAATATATATTCTTTTTTTGTTGTTTTTGCTGCATGTTGTCTTTGGTTAAAGTTAAAAAAGGAGGAAAATGCAACAGCTTTTGGAATGACTAGAAGCAGAAATAAACACAAGGCATTTGAACTACACACTTGGCTTAATGTGTAGTATGCATTACCTTGATAGTTCAATTGTTCTAGAGAGTGTAGGATGGTCTGTTTACCTAGGACAACTGTGTCAAGTTCTTGTTGACGAAAGACACATGTGTGTTAGTATCTGTATGTGTGTGTGTGCTTACATATGTGTATTTCTTCTTCTTCTTCTTCCATTATATCGACTGACTCAGTGGAACTGAGTATTACTGTCGATGCTGTCATGTATGT
>JBCIKM010343606.1:0-11243 GCA_039654465.1 Melibe viridis
TGTGTGTGTGTGTGTGTGTGTGTGTGTGTGTGTGTGTGTGTGTGTGTGTGTGTGTGTGTGTGTGTGTGTGTATTTTATGTTCTTTCTTATAAGTGGGGGAAAGGAAGGGGGGTGGGGGTGGTAGATCAGAGATTATTCATGACCTTTTTTAGCTGAGAGACAAAATCAACAACAGTCACTGTGTTTCATGTGGACTAACTATTTCTATTTGGATATTGCTCACCTTCATCTGTTCTCGGCTACTAGACATGGTGCGAAAGAAGGTGGGGTATTTCAGTTTGTTAGAGAGTAATGTGGACAGGGCAGAGGGTGACATAAAAGTGACTGGAATATCCTTGCCGTAAGTTGCCACCTCAGTAGCTAGGGTGCTGAACCAGGGGCCTAAAACACCTGTGGAGGTCACAGAGGTTTATTAATAGTTATGAAATCAATCAATAAAGACACTGGATGGGTAGAAAGGTGGAAGTGATACAAGAGGGCAGGTGTGAGCATAGTGTTCATATGAAATTTTCCTGATGACAAAAAGGTCAGGGCTTCCAACCCCACTAATGCAATGTGCATTTTGTTATCTGGTCATAAGCAATTACCTATTTGTACCTCAGATATGATTAAACAGCTTATCTTAACACTGGAGATACATGATAACTTTCAGCATCCCTGACATGCATTACACATATTCAAAAACCTTCAAAAGATTAAAATCAAAATGATTGGAGCTCAAGGCTCCAAGGCAGATGGAATTATTGCCACAGGTCTCAGGTGCACTTCTGCATCTAATAACCTTGATGAAAAAACTGCACAGCAGAGGATTTGAGGTGTCAGTCCCTGAACTAAAAAAAACAAACCCACAAAAACTTAGCAATATTCAGTGAAACAAAAGGAGTGATATGCAAAGAGGTGGGTTAAATCAAGCCCCTCCTGGGGTACATCAGAAGAAGAATTTCTAAAAAATCCCAGATGTGTATGAGGTTATCATCATTGCTTCTCAACATTATTCAAAACTTACATAATATTTTAAATGAAAAATGAGCAAGAAATTAAGAAAATGCTTCAAGCAATGCATGATAATGAATTTTTTTTTACAGCTCAGGACAGGCACAGTTTGCTTTGATACAAAATACAATTATGAAATGATATTATACAAGGTAGAGAGCTAATTATCCCTTAAGAGAGCCATTGGTATTGACATCAAACAAAATGACTGCCTTACCAAGTACAACTTTACGAGGATTCCTGTCAGCGCAGTAAGGACTGTAAGAAGTTGTCTGGGGAAACATTTCCTGCAAGTCACGCATGGCGTTGATATGACTGTAACAACTGTCGTATACCCGCAGGCCTAAAATAAAACACAAACAGCATATGCACCTTTATAAGACTCTTGCTTTTAGTAGTTCAATTATATTGAACAAAATGAAATAGAAGAGCTCAGGACTTTACTACAATCATGATGAAGAGGTGATGGGGGAAGGGGAGAAAGGGTAATCAAAACTTTCCTTACTTTATCCACAGCAAGGTGTCAGTAATAAACAACAATAAGGAAACTGATCAATAAAAAAAAATCCCCATTAGTTCAAATTGAATGCAAACAAACAAACAATAAATGCAGATATCACAATTATATTTTTTATACAGAATGCCTAAGCACACACTGAGGCAAAGAGAACATTTAAGACCATATACCAACATACCAAGCCTGATGTTGGGGATGTAACCCTGGCCCCCTTGAAGATTATTCAGGTAGTTGATGGTAAACTTCACAGCCTCAAACCACTGCATGGTAGCTGCAATTAAAGAGACAAGAGACAGCAGCCATAACAACAAAGATGTTTGTGTTTCCTTGTGCCTTTTTCACAGGAAGGCATGGGAAATAATCCACTACATTTTGAGTAGTTTTCGTTGGGAGAACAAAGCCTGCTTTTGGAAGCACCGTAAGCACATACAAGACATAGAACATGTCCTATATCAATGAAAAGCTCTCCAAAGGTGAGTAAAGTCACCCATGAAGTTATATTAGCAAGACCTTTGCAAAGCCTGTTCCTGCATTACACATTTCTCATTTTCTTCTGATTGTTTTAACTGTCAAATTTATAACAAATTAAACTGATATCCTTTGTTCTTGTTACCATTTAACTATTTTAAATGATTTCTAAGTTTTCACACAAGTGACGAACAATGTATTTATAGGGTAACATAGAATGAAATGATTATCCCTACTTTTCAAGAAGCTGGAGAATTTTATTTTTGTTAAACACCTTAATCTATAAAGATTGATGTCAGAAATTACACACCCATAGTATGAATTTCAATAAACTGATTGTAAAAAAGGATAAGCTGAGATAAGCTCAGTGCCAAGAAAATTTAAATCATGGAAACAAACAAACAAACAAAAACCAACAACAATGATAAAAGAGTTTAAGTAAACAAACAAATAAAAATCCCTGAGAGAATTAACAAGAAAAGAAGTCATTTTAGCAACATAACAATCTAGCTAATTTGATGACTTTTACAAGTCATAACTTCAGCAATTGAGGAAAAAAAACAACTTAAAAAAAATCTCTTTTATCACTTTCTGCATTTTTTCCAATGCTGGGATTGTCTTTTGTGAAAACTGTCTCGCGTCTTTGAGCATTTTCTACAAAATCAAAGATGGATACTGTGCGTTCTTCAAATGAATTATTACTATTATCATTATCCTTCAGTCTCAGTCACTGATATCATGAGTTTGGTGATAATATGACGTTAGCCTACAGGATTCTTACCTAAATTGGGTGAGCCACAACCTACACCTCCAGAGCCGGCATTTCTCATAATGATGCTGGCAGTCAGGATGATGTTGGCATTGTCATAATTGTAGTCCACATAGTTCTTGGTGGCAGAACATTCCTGCTTGGCCAGTTGGTCGCTGCTGGCCAGGGACAGGGATCCAACCACCAGCAATAGGATCCTCACCGCCTTCATGACTGAGGCAGTAATGATCTGATACCAGAAGGAGCCAAAAAAAAAAAAAAAGGTAAAACTTTTTATTAAGACCTAAGCCAGAGAACTCCTGTATTACAGAGTACAAAACTTAGAGAAAAAATTACTGTTTCAGAAAAAAGAAATAAAGATATGGACCCTTGAAAACCTTTTTTTTTAAATCTTACTTTTGCTCCTCAAAATGACTTAAAAAAGCATGAAAACTCAGCTTTCATTGGCCTTTGTTTTTGTATTGGAAGATAAAAGAATGGTATTAGAAACTCTAAATGACTGTGGCTAGAGCCATGAAGAGTTACAAATGAAATACAAAAATAAAAAGACAAGATAAAATCACTCTGACTTTGAACTTGAGTTGATATCAGCTGGGACAGGAAAGAAACTCGTTTTTTTACTAAGATAACTTCCTAAAAAACTATCTGTTAATGAAAACAAAATATAGTCTTTTCCAAACTAAGTTCAGGTTATACAGTTTCAAACTAAGCTTGCAATTAAAAAGTTATATACCTAAAATGCATATCAGTAGAAACGATAAGAAATCTTCTTTCCAATGATAGCTTATTTGTACAGCAAAAACACTTGATACAGATTTATAGACTTTGGAAATTGATCAACAAAAATCAAGCATTATAAAACATGCAAAAGGAAAACAAAACAGATACAAAGTGGGAAGGTTTCACATGATTAAATAGTTTCGACTCAGATAATCTGGTTTTCAAAAATGTTATACCAGTGACATCACACATGACAAAGAAGTCTTTCTCAAATAACCAAGTCAATATTACTCTGCAAGGAGCTTTTCATTCAGCTGAATGTCTAGTCACAATGCCAAGGCTGTCAAGAATGCATAGTATCAATTGAATCCAACCCTGATGCTTCATCCCTCTACCCCAGAAAAGTTTTGGAAGAGATTTCAGTAGATGTTAAATCAAATTTAACCTCATTGATGCAACAAAGATTGGCAACATTAAGGAAGGTCCAGGGACCCAACACCAAGGACTGGCAATGCTGATAAAAGAAAAAAGAGTAATCCCAAATAATGTTTCAAAATCAGATTTGTGTACTATAGAAATTACAATTAAACAATTTTATTAAGTCTTTTTTCGTTACTTTGTATCAGTTAATCTAAAAGAGATATACTAATCAATCAGCACTCGTTCAAATGGTAAATTTTTGGCTTTCACATGATATATTCTGATTGGTATTCAGTTTAATATTTTTCATTTAAACAGACAGAACAAATCTGAACATATTTTTGAAAATGACTGTATATTATTAAAAATCGAAGCTCAAAGCTCACATATCCTTCTTTATTGATACACAAATATAAAGAACAACAACTGACTTTAAAACTTCCACCATGTTCTTAAGTTATTAAAGTTATAGTTTTCTTACCGCCCTGTGGTAAATTGGGTCATTGCTTTTTATCAATGAGCAGTTCCCACCAAGGCAACAGCAGATATTGTGTTAACTTAAGATCGAGTAAGACCCCTTGTATTTCTCATTATGCCACGCAAGATTAGGAACAGTGGACCAATCCTCTGCCTGTCTTCATTTCTTGTGATCCAGACTTTTCCCCGGCTCCTTGGAGCTGGGTCCCAATACTGCTTAGGAGGTATGAAGGAATACAGATAACAAAACAAACAAGTTTTCTAATACAAACTATGAGAAAAGTACTTCTGATCATAAGTGCGAAGGGCATACCAAAAGTCTTTCCTCTATTTTGTTATCCTTATCCCTTCATACCACCTTAGCAGTATTGGGACCCAGCTCTGAAGAGCTGAGAAAAACTCTAGATCACAAGAAATGAAGATAGGCAAATGATCAGTCCACCATGCCTAATCTTGCGTGGCATAATGAGCAATACATATGGGGTATTACTCAATCTTACGACAAACAATAGCTGCTGTTGCCTTGGTGGTATTTGCTTATTGAGGAAGACCAATGGTCCAATTTACCACAGGGCAGGTGTAATGTGTACAGTCTGGAAACTTATTGAACACATTGATATTTTGATTTATGTCTATATCCCAATTGACCTGACCATGAAGGAATAATAATAGAAAGCTGAAATTTGCAGCTGAAGTGAACAATTATCTCTCCAGCCCGCAAGATGCTTTTGTTGAATTTTCAATTCCTATTTTAAAAACTGGAGAACTGTTAAGTGAACGGGGTATGTTGTACTCCGCCTTTTTTTCGAATTTCAAAGTTCAACTTTGTCCCCTTGTGAGTTGACAGACAATTCTGAAGAGAACCAAACACCTCTTTTATGGTCAGCCTGTCTAACAATCTTTCTGAATCTCTATGAACGCCGCCAAAGCAATAAAAATGGTGCCTTTCACTGGCATTGAAAGAAGAGGATAAAGCCATATGGTACCGTATCAGGAGGGTATGGAGGATTATCAATGGTTTTCTTGCTCTTTAAGGCCAGAAATTGCCCAAAAGATCATGCCAGAAGGAAGTGACCACAGATTTTGGACATCGTAAAAAAATCATCTTCTCCACAACAGTGTTTGCCCTTATCCAGCATGAGCTGTACAACAATTTCTGACCTGAAGAAGATGAAGAAAATCAAAACCTTAAATTATCTTCCATACAATCCTAATATTGCATCTCACGCCCTTTGCCTTGTCTCTAACTCACAAAGTGCGTTATATCCTGCTGATGTCCCGAGACAGTTCGCAAACTACTTTTGCCGTATGCTGACTCCACCATGTGTCATAGCAAGGCTCACAGTTTCTATCAGAGAGCTTTCTGTCGGGTCATGTATACTACTTAATTTTATCATCCAATTGTTTTCAATCTTTCCAGGTCAAACCGTCTTAATCAAGTGATACTTTAGTATAATTTCATAAGTCTAAAATTCAAGCCTGCTCCATTGTCTGGTGTGTAGTATTCACCTGTAAATAAGCCCACTCCAACACAATGCGTAGGTAATGGATACCATTCCTGCAAGTGGTGGATGGTGCAAAATGGGGGGGTGTGACCAGAGTTAATACTACTTCTTCCGTCATTTACTGGACAGTGAAAAGCGCAAAGTGCTAATATTGATACTATTCCTGTATTACATGTGTTAAGCTTAAAATGCAAGTGAGAAACAGAAAAGACTGTTTTGAAAGCTTTGTTGTTGCCACTCATAGAGATTCACATAGCGTGTTTGACATGGTTACCATTAGGGAGCTGCCAAGCTGTGGTTTTAAGCCCAGATATTCACTGTAACGGGGTTTTTTTTTTAAAAGGAGTGTCCTTTCTGTCCAAAAGTAGGTCCACCCAAAAATTCTCAATTAACAATTAAATATGAATTCAACAGGATTGCCAAAGTAAAGATTGGTAAAAGTTACTCTTTCATAGTGGCAAATCACATGGAAACAATACAATAGGGCCTCACTGATGACCAACTGAAGAGCAAATAGGATCAGACGAGGCTGCTGGCTTGTGGTTAAAGAAATTTGCAACAGGACTAGGTGGTGGATTACCTACTCTCCTCAGTTGTCTCATTCAGTAAAGTGAACTACTTTTTTCTAAGAGTTATAACATTTTACAATATCCTGTTTAAGGCACAGTCTTTTAAAAATGAATGGCAAGACTTGGATTATGGAATTCACAGATCACCAGAGCCAGCAAACTTAACTTGATACCTGAGCCTTCCTATCTAGACCCTTAAGTAACCCTTTTAGCCTGACAACAAGTAAAGAGTAAAGTTATGATTACAGGATTCCAAAAATCTTCCACAACAGCAGCACAAGAATTAAGTGTTAAGCAGAACAAAGCAAACAAAACAACTCTCCAAAATATATCTAGGTAATGGCAGTCCAGGGGATAGGATGGGTGTGTTGCTGAAACATCTTTTAAGTAGAGAAATGAACTTACCGATCAACAGTTTATCCACTATTTATGAATGTTGTTATCCTTTTTAAATTATAAAACAGCGTAAAGGTGTAAAATGTAATCCAAATATAATGACAATCATTGAGTAAAATACGAACTCACTTAATTAACACTTGGAGGTGTTCAAACCTTTGACCAGTGCCCACCGAAAACAAAATGTGACACGGGTGCCACCCAAAACATAGGATGATCCGAACCGTGTTATTCCACCCAACCCTCAGACTTGGGACACACCAACACAAAATACATACCCCTGATTGGAGACAAGAATAGGACAGTTCTATTCATATCGCATCGGCTTTTCATCGAACCCGGCTCAAAACCAGTTCGACCAGTTTTACGGATGACAACATTTGTAAAGAGTGTCGTCTGCTTGGAGGGTGATTTAAGAAGGGACGCTACTTCGAAAACGAATCGTATTTACTGATATGAAATAATTGTGTCCCTTGGCGTATTCTCATCGTCGGAGTTTCCTCTATTGGGTGATTAAATGTTCATTTCACATGCACAATGCAAGAGAGTCGGGGAGGTCTGGAGAAACAAATTTGCCAGTCAAAAATTTTAAAAGGCACCATAGGAAGGATCCCTAATACAGTTTACCATATTAATTATGCCCACGAGTTTTCATTTTTTTCCTGCCGACCACAAGCCTGGAATTCTCTCCCTCGGCATTCAAGAAACTGAAAGCTTCACAGCACCCCAAAACAACCGAGATGGGCATCCTTTACAATTATAATAATAATAATAATAATAATAATAATAATAATAGCCACCGGCCTCTGGCCACTGACGTTGCGTCCTTGGGTAAGGCACTTTACCACACTTACCTCATCCTATCGGAGATGAATGTAAAGCTCGTAGGTCCCCCTGGTTGTTGATCAGACAATCTTGTCTCTGCCCGAAATATTGTAAAGCGCCTAACAGGCTGCTTGTCTCGGCATGTGTTCCATGTTGGTTGTCTGCCACGGATAAGGTATTGTAAAGCGCTTAAACCATGGTGATGACCGTGGATAAGAGCTATTTAAATGCTATATTTAATTTGATTTAATTAGAAAACTAAAAATGATAAAAACATCTGAGTTGTTGCAAAAGTTTTGAACATTATCTAAGTTTTGATGGCACTAAGTATCAAAAAGTTCCAACCCCGTTCTTCTACAGTCACGGAATATGCGAAGAGTGTTAAAAACAGATAGAACTGAATTTTGACGCAAAAGACGAGATAAAAATAAAAGTGAACTCTTGTCCACTTTCTTTCACTAATGATTAGTACAACAATGCAATCGGCTCTTAACTTTAGGATCAACCTCTATGTTAGGCTCTGCCATTGCCTTTCAATGTCTGCAACTGGTATTTTAAATATCTACATGTGTTTTGAAGCATAGCAACAATGTCGCGTATCTTGACTTGGAGAAAGCAATAAATGTCTCTCACACATTATGCATACACTCTGTCTTTAAAATCACCGAAGAAAAGGTGAAGTCAAGAAAGGTGGTGCTAATTGACCTTGTAGACCAGGCAAATGGTCTCTATCCGTGAAAAACAAGATTTAAAACAAAATATTTTATGCTACTTTTCGAGTTTTTTAATTCTTTATCGAAATGAAACTGAACAAGAAATCACTTTATTTTTCATTTCACCCTTTGCTTGAAAATTTTTTTTTTTAAACACAATTCACAAAGAAGGTCAATGTATAAAAATGATTTATGACATTAAAAACCAAAAAAAATTTATAATATTATTCTCTACACTTTACATAAGAACGGGTGCTTTTTTATATTTTTTCGTTTGTCCCCCATCTATTTCAATTCTTTATCGGGGAATAGTAAAAGAACACTATTATCACTATTGGTATGAAATCATTATTTCCATTATTATTATCGTTGGTATTACTATTATTCGTTATTGTAGTTACCAGTATTATAATTATTATTATTATCAAAATTATTTTCCAATGCTCTGCACATGAAATTTATTATGAATGACTTGCATGGTGGTGGTGGTGGTAGTGGCGGCGGCGGCAGTAGTAGTAGTAGTAGTAGTAGTAGTAGTAGTAGTAGTAGTAGTAGTAGTAGTAGTAGTAGTAGTAGTAGTAGTAGTACTAGTACTAGTAGTAGTAGTAATAGTAAGTAGTAATACAAGTAGAAGTTCTTGTTGCTTTTTTTTGTTTGTTTGTTTTTTTTTGTTTGTTTTTTTTGTTTTTGTTTTTTTTTGGGGGGGAGGTTTCTTGTTGTAGTCAGTACTTATGTTTCAATTGAGAAGTAAGAAGTTTTTCTTCGTTGTGTACATTCATATTATGTCATTTCTGAAAATTAAAATGCGACTTAAACAGTCCTAATTACGTTGCTATTTTGAGTGAAGTCTGTCCTGTTTTAGGGTAGATCTTTAGTTATATTTCTTAAAGAATGTTCGGTCATTATTTGACTATTTTTTTCTGGGCTTTTGGGGGGTTTGTTTGGTTGGTTGGTTGGCTAATTGGAGTTTTTGTTTTTGTATTGTTTTGTCTTGTTTTGTTTTTCTTTTTTACTGATGTTTTTGTAATTGTTTCTTGTGTTTTGTTTTTGTTTTGTTTTTTGTCTGTTTCCAAAAGAAACCCAAAAGATAGAAATCCGTATACTTTTGTTCTTATGTAGTATACAGAAAGGTTCTTCGAAAACACATCCACTTTATATTTTTAAAGATACCTTAGATACCGAACACCCGGTTAGACAAAAACCAGCAGCCAAGGACCCAGATACCATCTCTCTGCATAATTTTACAATTTTGCACACCAAATTTGAAAGAAAGAGAGAAAGATAGAAAGAAAAAACAACACAAAACACAAACGAATCCAATTGACAAAAAAATATTCGACAAGACACCAGGCCGAAATATAATATTAAGTAGATAACAGTTATCAAGGCACCAACAGCTGCAGAATCGGTCTTGTCAAATTTCCAGGCACGGAGTCAACCAGTCTTATCTCCCAACGTACGCCACGAAAACCCCATCGGTTTGATAAGGAATAAAGAATCCTTCCTCACGGGATTCGACACGGGGGAAGCACTACTGCTCACTCACTGCTCACGGCTCACTGCTCACTGTTCAACCCCTCTCCTGGTTCGCGCCCACCTATTTTTTTTTTTTTTTTTTTTTTGGGGGGGGGGGGGGGGGGGGGGGGGGGGGTTTAGGCGCGGGTGTTGTTTTTTTGGATACTTTTCTTTTTAGAGGGTTTTTTTTTCTCTGGTTTTGGTTGTTTTCGTTGGGTTTTTTTTTTTTTTTTTTGTTGGTTGGTTTGTTTTGTTTTGTTTGGGGGGCTTGGTTTGGGAACTTTATATGGGGCAGGGGGGTCGTTTTGGTTTTTGTTCACATTATTAACTACTATTAAAGATCATTTTGTTTCCTTCTTTTGTCAATGTAGAGGCAATGGACCAATAATTGTTTTCGTCTTGCTATGTTACAAAGCTTTAGAGGGATTGGACATTGGCGACACCAGTCACAGATTAAATTGAATCTTGACTTGCCACTGATTCGAACAAGTTTGCAGATGTATCACTCACTCACTCCCTGACAGCATACACAAAATGATCCATCGATCATTCAGATTCAGATCTGATGTCCAGAACGTTCTTTGTTGATGCCATGTTTCTTTCTACTCCCTGGCGTGATGTGGCGCCTGTTCTATCCTTCGTGCTGTGATCAACCCAACTTGCTAAAATTTATATCATCATTATTACGAGATGCTCTTCTCGCATCAGACTTCATTCCCGCCTACCAGTCAGCGCCAATGTTATCAAGGTCTTGCTAACCCTTCAACAAGAGGCGTTTCTCGCACTGATAACATCGCGGGGTGAAGCACGTATTTCGATCTACACCTGCCAGCTTTTTGACACAAGCTCTGGCATAAATAGAGAGAAAAAACGGAGGGTGGGGTGGGAAAGGAGGGGAGATGGGGGTTGTAAGAAAGCATCTGAGAAAAATCAAAACTAGATACTTTGGATAAACAGCACATAGAAAGTGAGAGACACACACACACACACACACACACACACACACACACACACACACACACACACACACAAACACACACACACAGACAAAGGCATTGGCCATCTGGGAAGGTGGACAGCACTCTGTGGGCGAATCCATTGATTGCATTCGAGGGGTGTCAGGAGAGGGCTAAAAAAAAACCCAACAAAGTGAGCGTCTCAAGAAATGTCAAAATCTGTCATAGCCTTCTTGTGTGTCTCACAATATTTATAACACTTGAGCATTAGGTAATTCGTGAAATAATCAACTCAAACTTATTGGATTGATACAAATCCCTGTACACACACACACACGCACGCACGCACACACACACACACACACACACACACACACACACACACACACACACACACACA
>JBCIKM010343717.1:0-21130 GCA_039654465.1 Melibe viridis
GTGGCGAAAGTTTGTGCATAGTAATTAAACCTTACACCGAAAGGTACTAAAGGTAAAGATAAAGAAAGAAAGAAAGGAAACATGTAAAATTGTCTGTCTTTTACAATCATAGAGTAATGATTTTTTTTAAAGATTTAGTTGATGCTACTAATTATGTCACTTATTAATCTCTGTAAACTTATTTTTGCAATATCAACTTAACTTTTTTTTAGTTTCTATACATACTCCCCTCTTCAAATGTTTTTCATTGTAAGCATTTTTTTAAACTGGTTTTTTTTTTTTTTATTTATTTTTGAACAGATTTCTGACGCAGAGGTTGTAGAGCAGTCAGAGTGCTTTATTGACATCACCATCGGTGGTTTCTGTTTGCCAAGCCAAGCACCAGGTTTTCTGTCAATTTGGGCTGTCACTAACCAAGGCCATGTATGTTTCTAAAACCTGTATTTCATTTATTCCAAAATACACTTATCGTGGTTAAAGTTTCTCATCATTTTTTAACAGTGATTTTTTTTTTTTTTTTTTTTTTCAATTTCAAGCTTGATCTTTTTTTTTTTTTTTTGGGGGGGGTGGGGGGTGAAAAGTTGTTATATCACATTTTCATCTATTGTCACATTTTCAATTTAAGAGGAATCTCAAATATTAAAAATAATCTAACGGTAAAGAATTATTTTTGAAGCTCTGATATACAAGGTAATCTCACAATGAAAATAGTAATCGTTATTCTCTAATAAAGGCAAGTTTTCTTCTGTAAACTATGCTGGATAAGAGCCTGCAAGACTGGTGTATTTTTTACCATGTTATTCCATGTATTCTAAGGTATATGTTAGAACCAACGTTTGCCAAGACAACCCTGAAGGTGACAGTTGGCAGGAGGTTTCCCTTGGATCAAATCTGGGCGTGATTAACATCAGCATGGGGGCAAGCAATCTGCTGTGGGCAATCAACTGGAATGGCCAGGCTCTGGTGCGAAGTGGTATCAGCAGGAATAATGTGTACGGTAAGAAAGATACTGTGCATCTTCTCTAGTTTAAGCATTTTAAAATTGATGTACAATTTGAAGAATTCCGTTACAAAAGATCTGATGAGAATGGATTTAATTTTTTTTTTTTTTAATTGATATGAATTAGAAATTTTCATACATTTCATGTATCCAGCCTAAGTGCTCTCTTACTAAGATGAGAAAGAAATCAATAATTTTCCTTTCTCACAACATTTTTCATTTAAAATCATTGAGATGCCTGATTTGTATGATTTAATGTGTTTGTTGAGAAAAAGGTATTGATTGAAAGTTTTGAATTATTGAATTAAGTCCAAACATCTTTTTATCTTTTTGCATTGAAATACTGAAGCAAGTACGTCACTGTTGCAGCGATGAATTAGAATCTTGAACTTTGTCATGAATGGCATTCATGTATTGTCATTTGAAATTTTCCCAGGAAAAAACTGGGAAATGGTGGAAAGCCCTGATGAGTCTACCAGGTTCATGCATGTCGCTGTGGGGAAAAATGCTGTGTGGGCTCTGACGAGGGAAGGAAAGGTATGAAGGGTGATGACACGCCAATCCTGCAATATGTGACGGAGAGAACATCATCCATTAATATAGTTACTTACTTAAGGTTACTTAAGGTTGATTACCGACACAGGCCTTTGTGGTGCCTCTTGGTCAGACTCTGCTCCCTGGTAGACTGCAACGTGGCCGTTCTCTGTGATTTTAGCCTTAAAGTCATAAAGGAGGTCTTAGTCTTAGTTACAACACAGGCTGGCAGACTGTTCTAAGTATCAACAACTCTTAATGCGAACAAGTTTTTTCTCAACGACCTTCTAGCTTATTGGGGGTAGAGCTTGAAAGGGTGACCTCTTGTTCCAGTTCTTTGAGCCATATCTATCCAAAATTTTAGACAGTGTTGGGAAAAATGATGTATCATATATTTGACATTTATTTTTTCCTTTTTGTCTCATGTCTTTTTGAGAGTTTTTTTGTTTTGTTTTGTTTTGTTTTGTTTTGTTTGTTTTTTGGGGGGGAGTTGTGGTCTTCGTTAATGGACTTGTCTTTTAGGAGGTTTTTTTACCTTTTTTAATGGGGGGTAGGGAAGGCGAGTTTTTTTTTGTTTCTTGATTAAGTGTTGTATATAGATGGTTAAAAGATCATTACAGTATTTTATTAGAAGAAGGTTAAAAGATCATTACAGTATTTTATTAGAAGAAGGTGTGGTGAAGAGATGAACCTGAGTTGTAATGGATACTGCTGATTCATCTATTTATAAGAACAGAATGTTGATCTTATGTGGATAAAGTCAATTTTCCTCTCAAGGTTTTTATTAATTTTGTTTTTCTCACAAGGTTTATTTCCGTAAAGGGACTCGAGGTGACGACATTCAGGGCAACGTATCGTCCTGCCTGGGCTCAATGTGGGTGGAAATGGTGAGAGAGATGTCTCACATCGCTGTGTCTGTCAATGACCAGGTAATATTTTTTGGAAGCTGCAATTCTTTCACGAAATTCTGATCTGATCGGGGATAAGGAAAATGGATTACTTTTGTTTGTTTTTTTTAATTCTCTAAATCATACTTACTCTTTGCTTTGTCTTATGGAAAGAATGGATGCACAGAAAATGATGCAACACCGACTTCAGTGTTAGATTATTCCTGGTAGGAAAATGTATGAGGATAGGAGTTTGGTACTTTTCAAATTTCCCTATTTTGTCATGAAGATTTTCCACAAAAGAAAAAAAATTAGCTTGTGAAAAATTTGAAAATGCTTTGTTTTTAATTTACCCCATCACCATATTTTTTATCACCTTTATTTATGTCTTTGCATAATTTTTTCAGAAAGTTTGAATTGTATTTTTATGTAGACTGTGGGTTTTATTGACAATCAATAATGTTTTCTATGTTTGGTATCCCTGCTTTACTTACCTAGAAGTAGGTGAACTCCAGGACCATTGCAAATCAGGATAATCATGCCATATTTCGTATGATTTTTGGGAAATATCATTTTTTATCCACTTCAAAATGCAGCACTTTTTTTTTTCTTTTGCGTCACTAGATATACACCTATAGATTTTTGTTGTAATAGAAAAATTAACAGATGGATTGTGTGTATGTATGTATGTATGTGTGTGTGTTGTGTGTCTGTGTGAGTGTGTTTGGTGTTGGTGCTAACTTGGTGGATTCTGGGTGCTCTATAAATTTGTATGTATTATGTTATATCAGTCATTTATGATTTATTGATGTCAGAGGTAAAAGAAAACAAAAATGAATTTCATAAAGGACAATAAAGTTTATTTTACAGTAGACTCCGGATAACACAATGTCCATGGGACCCCTAAAAAATTCATGTTAACCGAAAATTGTGTTAACAGGAGCTCAACTTGAGCCATGAATAATAGCAATGCAAGCCGGTACGTCAAATGGGAATGTTTGGGGGTCCTAAAAAGGACCAAAATTTTGGGGACCTGCTAAATCATTTTGGTTTAAAGGCATTTTGGTTTAAAGCAAGTTCACTTTTTCCAATGTTTTTGGCTTCTCCCTGTCCTTCAAAATTGGAGATAAAGTTGAGTTCGGATTGCCCTGATTTTTTTTTTTTTACAGATCTCCGTCTTGTTTAACTTCTTTTCGTCCACTTCAGATATGATTTTTAGTTTAAACTCCAATGTGTATGCACAGTGCTTTCTTTTAGACATCTTTGACTGGCTGAGTAAAGCTAAAACTAAAATAATAAAAAGATCGAATTCGAACGTTCTTTTGTGATAGGCAAGTGATACCCTAGTGATACTAGATGAATGATGCGCAGCGACTCAGACACAAAATGGAAATGAAACAGTGTGTTGTTAATGGTCAATGCTATTGCTAAAGTGAATAAAACAAAGAAAGCACACACACACACTCACACGTACCCCCTCCCAATACGTTTGCAGAAGTCTTAGATTAGGTAGGTACACGAGAGAGAACATCTTGCTTGCTAAATTCTACAACCACCAACGCCTCGTCATTCCTTCCCTTTTGTCCCCCCACCCCCCACCAACTCCTCATCATTTCTCTCCTGAATTATTAAAGAAGATAGAACAAAAGAAAAAGGAAAGATGCTTTCAAGTTGTTTTGTTTCAAAGGCAGTCACGCTTTGAAGCATTTCGGTTTATCGTACAAAAGAATACAAAGATAAAGAAGAAACTTGTAAAATTGGTCGATTTCTTTACGGTTTATGGAATTTTTCGGTTAAGCTTCTTTCGGCTTAAGAGCGCGGACGTACAGGAGAGCGCTGACGTCATTAGGAAGGAGCCAATCACTAATGAGTATTGCTTTATGTTGAAAATACTGATCAGCTTTTTTTTTTTTTTTAGTAATGTTATGTAGGCAGGACCTGGAAAAAAAATCGTGTTAGCTGAAAATCATGTTAAGCAACTTTGTGTTATGTCGAGGCTACTATATTATTATCATTATTATTATTATTATTATTATTATTATTATTATCATTATTATTATTATTACACAAAGCCAGGTTGCTCTATCATGAAGCTTTTCCGTTGTTGCAGGTGTTTGCTATCGATATGAGTGGCAGCAACATCTTCTTCCGCAGTGGAGTGACCAGCAGCAACCTGACAGGCAAAGGATGGCAGCAGCTCTCTCTCCACGAGGACCCCAGTAGCCTGATGCCAAAGCCTGACATGTGGTCCAGTGCGTCAGAGTCCCAATTTGACATCCAGGCTGGAAAACAACGAGCCACATCATTCACAACGAGCTGTAGTAGCAGCAGTACGTGTGCCTGTCATGACGATAGTCTCAGTGATATATGTTTCTCTGCCCAGTCACCTGAGCCCTTCTCATCAAGGATAGATAAAGAAAGAAAAGAGGATGAAATTAATGAGGTGTTTCAGTTTGGGCAAAAGGATTCAAAAATTACAATGACTGATGATAATAATGAAAATCCTGAGCCGAATATCGATGAGGGCAAGATTTCATCACCAGCCTTTCTGTCTCGTCCTCGGCATGAAAGTTGTGACAACGTTGGATCTTATGAAAGTGAAAGGAAAGAAAGCTGGAATGCAACAAAAGGTTTGTCTCAGAATTTACCTTTGCAACGCCAAGATATTGTCAGTGATAATCCATCAAGCGGTGTGACTCGTGGTTTATCTGAAACCTTGGACTCCAGCTCAGAGCAGAGCTCCGGAGAGACGCAGCAGGTCAAAAACCCCATCGAAGAGTTGACAGAAGTTGACCGGTTTTTGGTAGAAAAGGAAATTATGGATTCAAAAGCTTCTCACATTTCTTTAAATCTAGAAGAGCACTCATCTGTAATAGATGTCAACTGTGCATCATTGGATTCACCGCCAAAGAAGAGCACAGCTTCAGTGGATGATAACTTGAAAAAGGAAAAGCAATGCACTGAAGACAAGAGTTGTCACAACACTCAAGTTACGAATGAGGAGAATCAGGAGATAAGCAGTTCAGTAATGACACAAAACAATGCTTCTGACCTTGATAATGTAACAACCTCACCACAATCATTAAAGACAAAAACAAAGGAAAAGCATTCAAAATGGCCGGACAGTCTCCAAGTGGAAGATTTTTCAGATTCTATTGTTTACAAAAGAAGTCCAAAAGTGAAGAGAAAGAAAAAATATGTAACAGATAAAGAAAGTTATGAGAACAGGAAAAGTTATCCGCATGATGAAGATGCTTTCGTGAAAAACACTTCCTCTCCAAAGTTTTCAATTTCATTAGAAGCAGACCCAAATTCTGAATTCAAACACACAAAAGATTTCAATGCAGATAAAGAGGCTATTACTGCAGATCTTGTTCAGGAACTGATTCACTCTACGCAAGACTCTTTGAATAACTTCTCCTTTCAACACGATGAACACAATCTTTCTTCCTTTCCAAGCCTGAAATCAGGCGACAATTACCAACCCTCTTCCTGTGATAATCAAAAAGATGCAACTGACACTGCCAAAGTACAAAATATTGCACATTCCTTGCACATCTCACTCACAAAAAATGATGAAGAAAACATTGTTATAGCTAAAGCCTGTGAACAGATCTCAAAATCAACTGAGCAGGCATTGATATCAAACTCATCACCAGATGATGTCGCAGAAACCTACAGTAAAACCGTCCCGTATTCTAATTTTGAACGGAAGTTGAGTCTTGACTCCTCAGACTCTTCTGTTTCGGACAGGATTATTGATTTTGTTTCTTTTGTGGATGAAGAGGAGGGCAACAATGTCGAAGACCAAGACAGATTAGAGGATTCTGCTTTCAGTATGGACAAGTCCAGGGTTGAGAAGGAAATTTTTAAAAGTACAGGCACCTTTTCTTCCAATCAAGCAGGAATTGGTAAGAAAGATGAACAAGATATTCCCTCACCCTCAGAGGAAACCAACTTTGTAAGAATGACATCTGTGTGTTCAGAAATCCCCTCTCCTGATGAGAAACCTGTGAATGACAGCTTTGACAATTACGATTCATCGACCTCCGGTACGCAAACTCCAGAACTGTATCAAATGGTCCCCCTGCGTCCTGCCAGAAAGGTGTTCAGGTATCGCCAAACCTCTTCTCCCAGTGTCCCCTCTGCCTCTCAGTCGATAAGTTCAATAGACACAAGGTATGCCTGGAAGTGGCTTGATGTCTCCGCATTAGAAATAGACAACCCAGCATCAGTCACTTGGCTCAGAGCTGAAAGTAAAGGTAATTTCATTGGATGTGTTTATAGTAAAGGCATAGACTAGAATAGAAATGTTGCGAGATTTAAATTTATTCCATACTAGGATTTTTTTTTTTGTGTCGTTGGTTGAAGGAGACTACTAAAGGAACTAAGACTTGAAAACTACAAACTGATGCATTTTTATCCCAGTCCATGCTATCAAAACAGAGTGTGGCTATTGTTCTGAATATGCTTACAAAATTGAAATAGATATTTATTAAAGAGTATGATAGTTTCTTAGACTACCATCTTACTATTTTAGCCCCCCCCCCCCCCAAAAAAAATCCACCCAATTATTACTTAATAATTTCTGTAGCACCACAACCAATCTTATTTACAGGTCCCGAGGAAAGCAGAAGAAAGCCCAAAATCTCAAAGCACTTACGAAGTGACGTCATTGCAAAGTTGAAGCAGAGAAATGCAAGAGAAGTCAGTCAATTCAGAAATTTTGAAGTGGCCATCAAAAAGGTAGACGTGTGTTGATACAAAGATTGCATGGTGGTCAATGATAACGTGCAGTAGTAATGATTGTTCTTAAGAGAGTTAATTGCTTTATGGAACAAAGAATCCCACACACTTGACTCAACTAATAAGGACCCAGCAATCCAAAATCACTTGCAACCTGGATTATTGCATAGAGACTTTTATTGCCAGTTGTATGGACATATTTATTGCAAATTACTGAAAGTCTTATCAAAGGTGCTGTGAGAACAAAAGATGAGAGAACATTTTTGTCGTACAAGTCTTATTTTATTTTTTAATCACTCTCAGAAAAAAAGTAGAGTATAGCATTTACTCGTATACCATGCTTGTCCACAGAGCAGAAGTAGGGCAGATGCATATATGAATTAAAATGAATACAGTTAGAGCTGTCCACGTGGAGAATTATCTTTTTTGCTTTGTTTGGTTGAACCACTATCCACTAAATACAATATTCAAAATGAAGATAAGAAATACTCATGTATTAGCAAATGAGCTCAACAATCAGAGTTCATTTCTCCTTGTACATTTTTTTTTTTTCTAACGATAATTATTTGTCTTTACTTTATCTTAATACTCTAAATATATCTGTGTCTCACAGGAGGGTTTGTGACCTATTAAAAGCATTATACTCTTCTCTATTGCTTTCTGTCCAGTCAACTTGGGTGAAAAACGCCTCCATGCAGTATTTGGTCAAATGTAAAGGCGGACGCTGGGTGCTGTGCACAGTTGAACTAGAGAGGAGTAAGACTGATCAGGGAAGCCAGTCGCTTACCATTTTGTATATGCATAAACGGCATCAAAAGGTAATATCTTACCCCATGCAACTTCAATTTGGTTGAATGGTTGTCAAATTAGAAGGAAGCTTTTCTTAAATATAATTTCGGTTTGCATAATTACAATCTGGTGAACAAGTTTTTCCAGCTAGATTGTCTTCTGATGGCAAAGCAACTACCTTTTTGAAAATCTTTTTCAATGTGGGCTGCGATTGTAGAATTTCTTTGCTGATTATTATTAATTTAATTTCATTTCAATAATGTTACTTTTTATAACAACTATTTTCCCTTAATTCAAATTGAAAAGTTTTGAGTTGAATTTTAAAAGAAAAATTAAGGCTTTAAAAAGTCTTGAAAATTTGGCTTCAAAGTCCATAAAATGTCCTTAAAAATGGCTAGAGATGCTAGGACAAAAAAAAAAAATCAGCCAATGTGACCTTATGCAATGTTGTTCGTTGCTTTCCATCTTGCCAACTGAGAAAGCAGCCTAGCAGGAGGGCATTTACGTTTCCAGAAATCTTATCACAACTGACTGACAGACTGCATGTTACTTCGCCTGAAATCCAGGTCAGGAAGTCAGGGGTTTCACCGTCCCAAATCAAAACAAATATAGGCTGTTTATTGTCACTGTTCAGTGTGTGATCATTTATGAATAGAATAGAATGAAACTGCCCTTCTAATTGGAAAAAAAAAGGAGTTCAACATTTACAATCCCTCTTCTCTCGAAAGCTCTGAGAACTCTCCAAAACCAGAGAAAATTGCAACTTTAGGGGATATTTCGAAAACGAGTCACTCCAAGTGTAGTGACTAGGAAAGAGAACAATTTTTCTTCTTATTCTATGTAAAAAATTCAATTAATTCCATTCAGTATTCATAAGTATTGACTTGCGTTCACCCTCTTATATGACAGCTGATTTTCTTACTCTCACAGCAATTTGTCATCATGAGGCTGCAGCACAATTAATATGTGCAATTTCAATAGAATTAGTCCTTCTGTGTTTGGGTAGGTACTAAGAAAGTCCTTTTTAAAAGTGCTCAATTTTAATCATGACCTACCTGAATGAGACAGTGAAAGCAGTCGACTATTCTGTTTTCTTGTGTCTCCCCAACAGGAAGTTCAGGTGCTTTTGAATGACCTGACATGTGTGAGAAGGAGCACAAACACGGATTTGTCATCGGCATTCATTTTCTACACAGCCAGCGACATTTATAATCCAATGATGTTGATGGCAGCTACCGAGGCAGAGAGCGCAGAATGGGTGAGACATCCTGTGCTTGCTAGTTGTCACAGTAAAAATGAATGCCATTGGGGCTTTTTTTTTTCTTGCAGGCTCAATTTTGATTCCATCGAAGTTGGCTATGAAACAACACAGTTGTGCAAAAAATTAACCAGGAAATAGTTGTGCAAATATTTAACCAGGAAATATTGGAAACATGTATTTAACTTCAGTGTTTGATATCATTTTAAAATGAGATTTAAATTTTCTACAAATCAACCTCTGTTTTTTACAATTACCAACTTTCTTAAACATTCTTTGTCAGTTTTCACTGTTAGTGATATGAGAATTTTTCGTCGTTAGTCTTTGTTCACTTTTATTTCATAAGTTGAAGAGTTTGAAATATAAATGCTGAAGGCATACCCCAGTGTGCAATTCTGTTGCAGGAGCTAAAAATCTGTATTGCCTTATCAGATGAATCTGTTGTGCGCGGCCAACGCAGAGCGCTACAATCTGGACAGGCCCATTCCGAGTGGAGCTGTGTGGTCCTGCACTATGGCAGGGGACATCCTGGTCACTCCGACGAATGCCCCAGTCTACAAACCTGGAAACTAGTGAGGCAAATGTTACTTGATGCTTAGTGTATTGGATTTGAAAACCCCAGTGCCCAGAGCTTGGCTTGCATCTTTGAAAAAAAAAAAAAAAAAGATTTTATCTGATTGGCACATTTATATAGCTCCAATTGCTGGGGCCTCAAGCCGCTTCACAATACCGTTGGCATGGCAACAAATGAACAAACATCATATGTGACAATACAACAAACCTGTCATGCATGTTACAGTTTTTTCTGACAGAGACACAATATGTTCTACAACTAGGAGGACCACAGAACATTCATTAAAGGTTGTGTCAGGTAACACAATCATAGTTGTATTCAAAGAGTTCTGAGGGGGCTTCGTCGAGGTGAACCCCTCCCCCCCCCCCTCCCTCCCACCCACCTGTAATAATATAGAGCATATCTCATGATATCTTTATCATTGGTGTCTTACACTGCTTAATGAATGGTAAAGCTCAGATGTCCCACTTCGCTCACCTAACAAGAGGCTTATATCATCATATGTGTTACATGTTCGTTGTCTGCCAGGAATGTGGTGTTGTAAAGGGCTTAGAGCATGCTATGCTGATGACCACGAATAGGTGCTATATAAAAGCTTTATTTAATTCAATGTAATTTAATTTAATAGTAGAAGGGGTTGGTGTGTAGGAGGTATATTGTTTTATACCAGAATTCATCCTGTAAACACTCACTTGATATGCTTGATGATAAAGTCATTTGTAATTTGATTTCATTTTGTCTTTCCTTTCGTAGTTTTTGGGGTCAACATGGAGGTCACATGGCTATGGTGGAGACGGGTGTGTGCGGCATCACATGGGCTATCGGTTTTGACAAGATGCCGTATGTGTACAATGGAGGCTATGGAGGGGCAGTTTGTTCAGGTATGGAGATACAGCTTTGTCCCGTTTCAAACCCTGTATGCTAATATCCTGCCCACAATTGGCAAAACAGTCTGTTGAGGTCAGTATAGATGGTTTCTATATATATCTATATAATCTTTAAGATTGGAGGTCTGTCTCTGATGAGAATTGAACTCGAACTGCAAAACAGCTCTCAAGGCCCTTGTCAAAGCAGCGTTAGATCTGTGCTCATCTGTACAGGTGGGTATCATTAGCACTCAGCCTGTGGAGAGAGATGAGTATTTGTCCTTCAATGTCGTCAGTAGCAGCTTTTCACCTGGTCAGAGGACTGGTCTTCACACCTTTTTAATGAAGAGTGCAGCGAGAGCTGTGCTTGGAGCTCGTATTCGTTTGTAACACGTGTGTTCACTGTTGTGTATTCAAGTTATGGTTGTCCAGTTTGTTTTGATTGTTGTGAGGATGTGTTGAATGAAGTTTGAAAGAATAAAACCTGGTTGGTGTTCAAGTTTGTCCTTCCAGCTTTACATAATTATCTGTATACAATGCTCCCCATCATTGTCTTTTTCCATGCCTTGGAACTCGCACAAGTGCAACAATTTTTTAGCAAAGGAGGCTGATGTCAATGGTGTCAGAAAAAAATTATCCTTGATTGTGTTGGGTTATTTGAACAACAAGCAGAGAAGGGAAACAGACCAATGATCCTCTGGTGATGGGTTCAACACTACACCTTTGATGTCTCTATTGCAAATTGAAGCCCAAAAAAAAAAAAAAAAAAAAAAAAGGAGAAAAAAATGAATATAAGTTTCTCAAAATTATTGGTTAAAATAATCTCCTCCATTTTTCTGTTAATTTCACATTTTTGAAAGCCTAACTTTAAAAAATGTATTTTCTCTTGGATTGTATCATAACCAATTGCCTTCTATATTTGGATGACAAAAGCAATCAACAATTAATCCTAATGGTCCAGAAATTGGTCTCAGTTTAGTTTACAAAATTGTGCTCTGCCACAGACGTTTCTTTTCTCCTAAAGGATTCTAATGTTTTCTGTGGTCCCTTCCTTTCCACTCTTTGATCACAGATTCTCTTAGCATGAATACCAATCTGCAAGAAATGACAGACTTTGACCGTGTATACGTGTTTGAAAATCAAAAATGGTTTCCTGTAGTTGGATGGTGCAACAAGTAAGTCATGTTGGATGGGTTTTTTATCAACACATTTTAATTCAATTTTCTCGCTCGTCGATGACCAAAACTTTTCTCATAGATGTGATGGCAAAATGGTGTGGTTGCTCAACAAACCAGTACTTCCCACTCCTACCACTTCACTCCATACTTTATTTTCACCTAACTGCCACAAGGCACTGATAGTTTTTGAAGTTTTGTGTCATAGAAAAGACTCGAGCCATTTAAAATTTATTGTTTTATATTTCATTTTTGCTTTACTCCTCCTAAATCCCAACATTATATTTCTTAGTACCCATATTTCATCAAAACATTATCATCATATCGTTGCCATCCTGGAAAAATGTTGTATGTCAATAACACTACTTTTCAGGAGGAGCAAAAAAATGATTATTTTGACTGATATAATAACCGACTTACTACATATTTTAAATATTAAATGTTAAGAGGAGGGAAAATTAAAACAGATATTCCTACAGCACCAATTGCGATATAGTCAACAGTTTTCCTGAACGGCGACGCAATGCTTCTTTTGAGAGATTTGTCTTTATTTCTCAAGCTGTTGTACTGGATTACTGGGAGATATTTTTTTCTTTGGTTTTTAAGTGAGCAAAATCCTGTGTTCCTGAAGTTTGCTGTACTTGTATTTTAATTCATATCGTCCCCCTTTTTTTTTTTTACATTTTTCTCAATTGTACCATGTAATAGAAATTTTAACCATGTATGGGGTGTGTGGGAAAAAAAAAGGCCCAAAACCAGAGCACTCAAAAATTTTGTCATAATTAAATAATGTAGTTTAACAAAACTCTGCATAATCAATGATCAACATCCTAATTCTACATTTGTAAATTTTCAATGCTTTGCAATCATAGACAAGTGAGTTATGACCGTTTTATTAGGACTACCCGAAAATTCTCAAATCATACACTTCTGAATTGCTTCTTGTATACATGACCAACATTGTAATACACACATTATGGCACCGAACAGAAATCACCATTATCATCATTAACCGAAAGACATGACAATCAGATCTAGATTTTAATAAGAGTAGATTTATGTTAAAGTTGGATTCTTTTTTTTTTTTTCACATGAGATTGTTTCCTTTATCCAACTTACAGTTTTAAGTTTTATGTCAAATTTGGTATCCTGTGCCATTTCGCCTTATCCTGCTTTGAGGTTCTATAACAAAGAAAGTTACAATAGATACAGGTGTCAAGTTCTTAGACAGTAAATGAAATAACAAAACTAGGTTGTGCATTAACTTTCATTGTTAAAAATTAACATCATGGCTTCTGTAAAGCTTTGCATGAAATGCCCTCTTCAGCATCTAGCTTTGAAGTCTATGATATTAGGGATTTTTTGATAATCTTAATTAAATGGTCATAAGATCTAACTTATCTATAACAGCAGTACAAATGTGAAATAAAGTTGTTAATCATTGCTTTTGATTATAAAACAAATTTTTGAGAGCTCTGGTTTTGTGCCTTTTTATTTCACGCACACTATATGATGTTTATCTTTTTCTCAGGGGGGTATTGAGTGACAATTTCAATTGGATTACGGAGACAGGGAAAAGCGTAGCATCACGAGAAGGAGTCAAACCCCCTTCCTCCAAGTGGCAATGGGTAAGTAATAGACTGTCACACCTAATGACAGAGCTGAATGCAGTCAAGGCATATATACGGTAGCATCTTGTGGGACATATAATATTGTCACCATGTAGGAAAGCCGGCTTATTAAGCCGCATAGACCAAGACCAGGCAGTACCTAGAACCTCGTTTCTCAAGGAATTAGAGCTTTAGTTATCTTTTTTCATTATGAGCTTTATCATTATGTATTAACAGCACATTATAATATAACATAACATGTTCAGAATGTATGGGCAATGAATCTTTAAATACTTGTGATGCAATCTTGAAGTAAAATTATAAATGAAGCCAATGTTTTTACATGAAATCATTGAGTGGCATTACCAAGGTATAATTTTTTTTTTTTTTTTTTTTTTTTTTTAAATCTCAAGTTATAAAAGAATTTTTTTTTTTTTTTAATCTCAAAGTATTATTCATCATAAGTAAACGTAAACTGAAAAACTTCCTCATCAATGGCGTTCTTGAAAGACTTGATGGATATTGAATTTGTATTCGTATAGCATCTATCTAGAAATATGTCTAATTTATCTCCTTTAGTACACCTGATGTAGGAATATCTAAAGAAATTGTCAACATTTACACTCTTCAAGCCATGTCCAAATATGTAAATATGGATTGGGTAAGCTCCTAATCTACGATACTTAAGGGAAGAAAGATTCAAAAATTGTATGACAGACTTTTCAAACTGGGTAATATTCTGGTCGCACGTCTTCGTAGATTCTCCACAACAACAGAATGACATTTGAAGGAAGAACTCGATATGCAGTTACCATACTCTAAATTTGTATTATAAGTTAAACATTCACGGTGACTTACCGTGCTATTTTAAGCATACAGTATGCTAAGAAAATCTGAGCAAGAGGATGTGCTTAATCTGCACAATTAATGGTATTTCATTTAAAGAGGCTTCTTTGAACATCAAGATGTCGTTTCTACTAAGCAACACACTCAGGATTTGGTGCCCCACAGTGCAGGGCTTTCTTCTGCATTTTGCTTTCACTGCCATCTCTTCAGCCTCATATCAAGAAAAGCATTGTGAACTACAATGACACTGATATACCTGAATGAAACGATGTTTTGTCTTTCCCATTCTTGCACTTGCATCACTTTACGTTTCATTAATTAATGGCTGAGTGAAAGAGCGAGGGAGCAGGTGTATCTGTTGAGTTGCTTGCATTTGATTTTGTTTAATAGCCGTTGACTTCCCCTTTAAGTCATACCTATGTTTTGCCCCTTATTGCCTTTTTGTGTGTGTTTTAAATTGATGCAACAAACAAAGGTCATAGAAATTTTTGTGTATTTTTTTAACCATTTGCATCCATTCCCTTAAATGATCTCTTCTCACATTTTTAAAAACAATTATTTTATCGTAACATTATTTGTTTTCCCAGGTGAGTGACTGGACTTTGGACTCTGACACCCCAGGGGGAGTGAATTCTGAGGGCTGGCAGTTTTCATGTCATATCTCAGGGTAGGTAAAAATACTTCTCATATCAGCGTAGCAAATAAACGTCACAATACAATAGAACTTCATATGACTTAACTTTCTTGGTGTTAATTAAATTATAAAGGTTGACCATTGATTACAAATTACAAGTCTTGATATCATCAAGTTTCTGGTCAAAGTGCCTGTGCGCATCTAAGTGCTCTGTTTATGCCTTCTATAAAGTCACCAGATATTAGCTTTTTTTTTCTTCTCAGTTTAAATTCACTTATTTACCAACCCCATTCAGGATTTGTAAAATGTGAGTTGGCTTTGAGAAAGGAACAGGGTTTAACCTGACAATGAATTACTGCACTATTTCCTTCACAGAGACTTCCACCTCACGCAGGGTATAAGAGATGTGTACCGGAGGAGGAGATGGGTGAGGTGAGTTGGCACTGTATTATTTTTCATTCAATGTGTCAAGATAACATGTTAAAACTTTTGGTAAACACCGCCTACATATACAATAGAGCACAGATATAAAGAACCTAATGGATGTGTTTAATAAGTTTGGGCTCAAAATCTATTTTCCTTTTGACCATACCGGCTATTTTCATGTCCTAATGAATTAATCTCATTGTGTCGTAGTTCTTAGCTTTGTAAATAAACTTGACTCCAAATTCTGTTAATTTGAAAGAGTTGATATCACAACATTCTCACGTTTCTCTTATCCCAGGACATGTCGGCTTAACACGCACGGACCCTGGATGTCGGCAGGATCTCTCAGCCTACTGGATGTCTCCGTACAGATCGACGCCTTGACAACTACAAATGATGCGGTGGTGGTGTGGGCGGTGGCTACCAATGGCAACGTGCTGTGGCGCTATGGAGTGTATAAGGACAATCCTTTGGTGAGAGAAGCTTTATTTATCATTTCACACGTTAACAGGTTGGTTTGATTGTTATTGGGGGTTTTTTTTTGCTTTTAGGAGGTAGGTATTGTAGATGTTGTTGGGTGGGTGGTATTCATCATCAGGTGGGTGGTATTCAGTATCCATCACTAGCAATGGTTTTCAAATGAGTGAACAAAGAACAAGAACATGGAAGAATGTTGCTTGACGACAGTTAGGTTATATGAAATCCACTGGGTCATGAAAAAGACTTTTAGGTTTCATTCTAGCTTCAATTCTATTAAATGATAAAAGATGAATGGTGAGAGAAATATCAAGATTTATTTGTGGTAAGATAAAAACAGTGCTGCAAAACAGTCAGCATTTTTTTTTCAACTTGCTTTTTACCAAAGATTCATTAGTAAACTGTCAAATTTTTTTTTGCTTTTTCAATTTGCCTGCATAATTTGTGTTAAGTCATAAGTGAATTCATAACTTCTTTTGTCTGCTCTATTAGGGTCAGACCTGGGAGCACATATCCACAGACCTGGATAAGCCTTTTGTCTCCATATCCGTGGGGGGCGGATGGAGGGTCTGGGGTATTGCCAGTGACGGATCCACCTGGTTCCGGTCCGGAGTCACTCAGTACAACCCTGCTGGTAACAACAACCCTTTCTCTCTCTATCTCCGTCTGTCTTTCTCTCTCTCTCTCTTATCTTTCTTGTCCCCCCTTTCTTTTGTTTCTCTTCTCACTATCTGTTTATTGTACCTCCCTCTCTCTTACTCTTTCTCTCTCTCTCTCTCTCTCTCTCTCTCTCTCTCTCTCTCTTTCTCTCTCTCTCCCTCCCTTTCATTCTTTCTCATTTATCCTTTTTGAGTTAATACTGTTTGTTTTTCTCATCAGGCAAATACTGGTCCCAGGTAGTGGACTGTCCTGCAGGAAATGGTATTCTGAAACAAGTCTCCGCTGGAAAGACGTCTGTTTGGGCAGTGGACTCAGAAGGTTGGTTTTCTACGCATGAAATGAATTATTTCTCTCATTCCTGCCACTAGAACTCCCTATGAAATGTTGGCTTCTCTCTTAATGTCCCTTGCCAGTAATTCTCCTATCGAAAAGCTGATTTTAATCGTGACTACTTTGAATATGCAGAACTTCACTAAACAAATTACATTTCATGCTATTTAATAGTCTGGATAACCATTTTATAAGCCCGCCTCAGTCATGATCTCCTTTACCAGAAATGAGTATCCTTAAAGTTTCTTTGCCCATCTGGAGTTGATGAACAGTGTCATCAAGACAGCAGATGGAACGTTTATCAATTGCGTTAGAAGAAACCTGGAGACATCTACTCTTGTTATTTTTTTGTGTGATCCAGCTTTGAAAACAAGCCTCAAAAGGAACCCAAAGGAACTAAGCTTCAGCCTTGCTGTGGCCCAAAGAAACTAAGTCCTGGCCTTACTGTGGCTTTTATCAATCTCCAAGAGATTCATAAAACTTTGCTCTCTCAGACAACACAGATAAATCCTATTTGTATCAAGCTCAGTCCTGATGAGTAATCTCTTTTTTTTTGAAGATGTTGATACTGATAATGTTAAAGTTTTCTTCATTTAATGTGTAGATAACCTCTGGCGTCGGAAGAACATCACCAGGACATATCCTGAGGGCACTGATTGGGAGCTGGTGTCATCGCGCGTCCAGAGGGTCAGTGTGGGATCACAAGACCAGGTACGTCACTTCATTCTTCCTCTTCAAATGCCATCCACCTATAGTTACTTTATAATTCCCTGTATTGTGTGCAGAGTGTGCTTAAAAAAAACTGTGGACTCGTAAGTGGAGCAGTAAGAAGTTCAGTTTTTAATAAACATCAATATTGTGAACAGCAGCGCATCAGAGGTGAAAGCTCATCGACTACAGCCGGCATTGCAATCATGCACCCATCAAAAGTCCTATTTGAGGGCCTACTTAAAGTCTATACTTTCCAGCCAAGTGAAGGCTGCTGACTTTCACCCTTGCAGCCCAAAGAGTTTCCACAAGTTGAACTCTTTTTATGATAAGTTGTATAAACAACTCAGGACTTGGAGAAAAAACTTAATGAATTGATCCAGCTCCTTTACAGAATTCGTATTTTGAAATATCTCTGTAAATTTCCTGTCTGCCTATGAATTATGTTTGCTTTTGATTTGCTGTTTCTGAGTCAATCAAATTTTAAATTTCAGGTGTGGATTGTTGCCAACAAAAAATTCAATCATTCTTTCCACGGGGCGGGGGTGATCTACCGGCGCCTGGGAATTAGTGAGGAGAAGCCTGGAGGCACAAGCTGGGAGAAAGTCATCGGGGTAAGAAATGCATAATTTCTACATTAAAGTTTCATGCCTGTTTGTTTCTTAAATTCAGCTTCATTTTAAGATTGTTCTTAATACAATTAACTGTTGGAGGCAAAGGACTAGAAGGGATAGTGACAGTCCAATGAGCTCTAAACAACAAATGTTTGATTCCTACTTGAGGAGCTTTCAGGTTTTAAAGAACTAGAGACAGAGATGCATGCAGACAAAACAGAAAAGGATTAAGAGTCTAGATTAGCTTTGAAAAGGAAGGTAAATGTTTCGAAAAAGTCAGGAAGACACTATTTAGCTTTTAGTTCTCTTTGATTATTTAGTGCCAAAGGTGCAGAAAAGCACTGGTGTAGCAGCCTCATAGTAAAATTACGTTTTCATACTCTAAAGAAAAGGGTGGCGGATGGCTCAGTTGGTAGGCCCGCTGTTCTGGCAGTGGCCAGGCGAATCGGTGCCGTGGCAGGTCCTGGGTTCGATTCCCTCCTCTGACGTCCTCCTTTTTTTTTCCTTTCTCTCTATGGCTTTGACTCACCTCGGCTCTGTGCCTATACTATTTACTATTCAAGCAGATGAGGACTATAATCCATTCCACTAAAAAAAAAAAAAACAGCGCTGTATCTGAGTAATTTTTATGTCAGTAAATGCTTCTTTTGAAAATTTGCATGTGGCTTGAAGTCATTTTGTTTTAACAAAGTTTCAAATTTGAGCAATGTCCGTTCACTTTTGCATTTTACCTAAGTAAGAGGCGCAGTGTATGAACAGTTTTACAATAGTTTACGGTTTTGCTGATGTTAAACTTTTTCTTTATTATAAACCACATCACATTTTTGCTAATGAATGTACAATCCTGTGGCATTTATTTAGTTCTACTGATAGCATTTTAAAATGAAAATTGAGGCAAGTTGAAGAAAATTGCCTTTTTTGTAGTATATAAAACAATTGTTTAGATGCAACATATCTGAGTGAAAATGTATACTCAAACTGTGCCTCATTAAGAATATAAAGTTTGAAAATGATCCTTTCAGAAACAAAAAAGTTAGAAAAGGAGCAGGGGTTTTCTTTTCTGATGGAAAGCGCTATTATTAGAAGTTACCATAAGAGAAAGCATGTGAACGAATCATGATGACCACTCTCATAGCATTTCTAAGAATCTGGCAATCAAATGTATTTCAATAGAAATCAGTGTGTGTTAAGATAGGATTCATCATTTCTCATCCTACGCCCTGGGGTAAAGCAGCGCATTGGTCTTTCTCAATGAGCAGATACCACCAAGGCAACAGCAACTATTGTTTGACTTAAGATCAAGTAATACCCCTTATGTATTGCTGACTATGCCACGGTGGACTGATCATCTGCCTGTCTTCATTTCTTGTGATCCAGAGGTTTTTTCAAGCAGTATGAATTGATATGGATAATAACAAAAAGCACAAAACATTTCTTTTCGGCATGATGGACTGACCATCTGTCTGTCTTCATTTCTTGTGATCCAGAGGTTTTTCCAACTGTATGAAGGAATATGGATAATAAAAAACACAAAACATTTCTTTTATATTTTTTCTTCCCTTACCATGCATTCTCACTTCAGAATAAGTATTTTGTCTTCTGCAATGAAATGGCTCATGATTGCTTTGTTCTTTTTATCTCTCTACTTCAGGATGGTTGGTACCACGTCTGCATCAGAGGATCCAGTGATATAGGCAAAACAGAGGAGAGTACAGGCTCTTGATAAAGGCCGTCCAGTTTTCCATTATAGAATAGCAGAATTGTAGAACATGCTGAGAATACGGCTCAACGCTCCAGACACATTTAGGAATGGCTTGAAAGTGAAAGAATAGCTTCTTGTGATTCTCCTTACTCATTCTGAAGTGAACTGCTTTCAATTTGCACCTCTTTTGAAGTGAAAAATCAGCAAAAAATCTGAGAATAGAAAAATTAATGTGAAAGATTTGCAACCAAAATTCAAACTCAGACCAGCCTAGTTGGAATTTTGAAAATGTGTAATCATATTCCGTTAAAATGTGTAATTTGATGGTCAAATGTGTAATCCATAAAAATTTACAAAACACTAAGATTACATAAGAGCAATGTGAGACGAATCCGGGCAGATATATTGAAAGCAGACAACGATGTTTTAAAATTGTAAAATAAGAGATTACATTGAATCATTGAAAGGTTTCAAGGCTGCATTTCAAGCCTTAAACAAAAGTAGGATTTCTGCCCAGATCGGTACAAACTTGCCAATAATTGTAACTCACCCCAAAGCTCAGTTACTGTAGTTGGTATGCAGAGATGATCTACAAGTCTGTGTTTATTGTGGGAAGGAGTATCTCGTTGGTAAGAGTGATCAGTGGCTGGCGTTTTATCATAAAGTGTTGAGGAGACAAAATCCATCATATGATTGTCACAATAATTCCAGGAAAATTTTTTTAAAAAGCACACAACTATACACACTATTTACAATTATATTTACAGATGAAGATGCTTGATGGCCATACTTACTCCCCAGATAGGGAAGCAGTGTAGACCCTTTCAGTCTTTTCAATTCTCCTCCAGTAAGGGATTTCACACAAAAGGAAGCTTCTTCTTTGTGCTAGAGCACCAAGAGAGACTCAAGAAGCTTAGGGCCCATGGTAGATCTCTGGTCTGTTTTTATTTTCCTTACACAGGAAAAGACACGCTCACAATGAGCACTGCTGTGTGGAATGGTCAGTAAGCCCAGCATGAACTTGGCCACAGAGGGGTAGATGGCTTTGTTATTTTCTTGAAGCTTCCCAACCCTTACCCAGAATTCATCAACTCTGTCATAGCCAGAAACATCAATGCCAGAGTACTGGAGGTTGCTGAACTCGTCCATGACATCGTCATTGTTGACACTAGGAGGCAGGAGGGCAGGAAACCTGTCAAGGAAGAACTTGATATCTGAGATGGATACATCACAGAGATTTTTCGGGTCACACAATGACAGCTTAGAAAGAACAGTGTCTTTCAGAGGCAATTTG